>APFE031307935.1:138689-168223 GCA_000404065.3 Pinus taeda | reverse complement strand
ATAATTTAAATAAATAAATGGATTAATTTTAGTTAAAGGAAGTTTGACTGGGGTCCTGGGTTGAAAAGTAGCCGTTAGTCTTTTTAGCCGTTTGAGTCTCTGCTTAGACTATTTAACACGCTGAACTGGATCTATATCTTCAACTTGTCCTGACGATGAACCACACTAGTTGGTTCGAAACGTGTCGACAAAGGTCTTTTTCATGTGATTTACGCCGAAGCTCTTCTTATAAATAGCAAAATAATCTCGGGATTTTCATGAGTTTAACGGGTCTTGAAAATAACTAAAATTGACTCAAGATAGGTTTCATTTTTACAAAAGCTTGAAACAGAGAAAAACTATGCTTCAAAGTAGTTTCATTTTTACACAAGCTTGAAACAGAGAGAAAATTGTGCTTGATGCCCCCTAAGCATAAGTCGAGCTTTTGTCACACGGAATGAGTCGATTTTGTGGACAAGCTTGACCTCCTTAGTATCTAAAGATATCTAGTGACAAGCAAGCCAATCAAAAACTATTTTTCTCTAAATATGCAATTAAAAACAAAGACAAACAAGTGTTTTAGGCCTACCTTGGGTCCAATGCAAGTTTGTGGAAGCCTCGCTCCTTTGATCCAAATGAGCTCCCTTGTAGCAAGTTTGCAAACACAAACAAGCAAAAAAATTAAAAAGCACCTGAAAA
Source organism: Pinus taeda (assembly GCA_000404065.3). NCBI lineage: Eukaryota > Viridiplantae > Streptophyta > Pinopsida > Pinales > Pinaceae > Pinus > Pinus taeda. The sequence continues at coordinate 167,545 of APFE031307935.1, read as the reverse complement.
GCCATTGTCATAAAGCATATCCATCATAATGATAAAGGAATTTATGAAAAAAACCACATAAGACAATTTGTTGAGAAAAATGAATCTGATTGTATTAATTCAAATCGAAGAAGAAATTTACAACCTGTGCCTTGATGTTGTACAAGCTCCTCCTAGGGTCCAGCAAGAAGTCTCCTCTACTTTGACAAGTTTCACTCACTTCCCAATGAAGCCAAAAGGTATGTGATCTCTCCTCTCAAGCTTAACTAGGAAGTCTTAATTCCATCAGCATTTACCTTTAAAAATGTTCAGCTTCTAACCTCCCCAGCAACTAACCCAATGCCTTAATTTATAGTACAACGGAGGGAAGTTACTAGGTCCTCCTTCAAAGGGATAAAGCCCTCCTTCAAAGGGATAGCTCCTCCTATCAAAGGATTCGCTTCTTCTCTTTCGGGATGCATGAACCACCTTGGAGCGAACAATCCACGTTCAAATTCCTTCTATAATCATCTAGAATTAACCCAAAGTGAGTTTTTTAGAATAAACTTGCACCATTTTTACTTTCACAAGGGTACGCACCCACCCCTTTACAGACGGAGCATGCAAATATGCAGGTAACATGAACAAAGGGTGCGGGCCCACTGGTAAAAGTGAGAGAAAGTGCAGAACCAAAGCTTTATTGAATTTTCAATGTGTTTTTCTCATTTTCAAAGCTTCACAAGAAGAGTTAAGGTGCGAGACTTGCTTAGGAGGACAATATAAGTGATGATAGACCCATACTGACTGCAAATAGTCATGGTGATGATATTTTTGTGTAACAAGGTGCTCTTCCTTTGAGCTAACACCCTTTAAACAATTAGACTTTAAAAAATTAGATCTTGAAACTTTATAGATTATAAATTCTACAACTTTCAATAAATTATAAAACTTTGCAAAATCTTCACAAATATTCTACTAAACAATTAGTATAGCATCAAAATTGTAGGTCCCTACCTGATGGTTATGGAAATTGTCAAAAGTGGGTGCAGGGAAAAGTAGGTACATATAATATTTACTCAATATGTTTAGTCGAATACGCAATTAGAAGTGAAACTTTGAAGACATTTATAACCTATAATTATCAAACCTAAAATCTAAAATTACACCAAAGATTGATTTCTCGTCTTGTGAATCATCTATATATGTTGTGACAACATAAAAAATTGCCTTTAAAAGACTAATTTTCATGCCAAAAAGTAAAAAATAGTGAGTATATATGATGCAATTATGAATAATAAGCTACATTCTCAAATCCTATAGGATATGGGCTCTAGAAAATTAATTATGAGTGCTTCTCATTATTAATTACTTCAATATGTCAAAATACAATAATGAATAACAATGATCCTTGAATGTAACCACTAAACAGATGTTAAACATGTAATAACAAATTTTGGCTAGTATCTGTTACACCAAAAAAATATCTAAAGGGCATTCAAACACTAAGCATGAGTATCACATGAGTAAGTAGAATGAGATATTGGAGTAGAAAGTGAATTCGCAGGGATCCATTGACAAAAACTAGAAACCAACACCATTACCATTTAGACATTTTGAGATACATACCAACTTATCAACTTACAAATTAAACTGAGTAAAATAATGGAAAAAAAAACAATGAAAAGCTGTCATATATTTAAAACAAACCTGTTTTAGACACTCTCAAAAATTTTATTAGCTTCTTAATTAGCAATCTCAGTTTCATCCACAACCAAAACGTTTATATGATCATAGTGCAATTGCACTCGAGTTTTTCCCTGTGGTGGAAATATGCCTATTGGTAGCTATAAAAATGTATTCCTAAGCCTTTCCTAGCCATCAGTTCTTCATACGCAAAGTTGCAGTGTGAATCATCCAAGGAGTTCTTCAATTAGTCATCATCATGCTAAAAGTTAGCTAAAATAATTACGTACCCTAGGCTCAGATTACAGCTAAAGGTGGATCATGTAGCAAATACCTGAGCATATGCTCCTCATGTTACAAGCACATTCAGTGCATAATAAATGGCAACCCGAGTCACTCACCTTTTATGTCCTTTAATATTTCTCTTTACCGCCATCCAAAGGCATTTTATTCAAATATACATGCAAGTGCCTCCAAAAGGGGTTTGATTATTGAAAATTCCACCAAATTTTGTGCCAGAATCCCATCCACTCGAAAATTGTAAATTTGAGTTATAGAGTCTTATATGCTAATAGAAATTATGTTGATGTCCTTCGGGTGGAAAGCATGAAAATTTGTTGGTGGTGGTGGTTCCATGAAATTTGGCATTGTCTCCAGAAAACAAAATGAAGCAAAAAGTGATAAAAATATTTAAAGATAATTTCCTCAAAATATAGTAAATAAATATTTATATACTTGTCATTCAACATCTGAAACATTACCTCAAATTTCATCATAGTCAACAAATAAATTTTTCCACCACTAACATACATGATGTATGATTCATTTTTCAATAATGCAAAGCAAGGAACAACACCCTCTAGGTTAGTATCCCTTATGTCATTTGTCATCAGTATGCCATTGACGTCTTTCCATAACTAAGGTGGAATAATGGTTGTTGCCTATGAAAAGAACTCCTTTCAGATGTGTTGTAGCGGCTACAACCACCCTCCAAAATTTTTCCTTAACTTTCATTTGGAGCCTCCCTACCAACCTTTCACAGCAGAATGTCTTTCTTTGTCAAATACACAAGCTTCAATATTTTTCTTGTAGGAACACAACCTGTTTATCAAAAGTTGTTGCACTCCCCTCATAAGCTATTCTCTTGGACTTGGTGGTGATGTCTGCTTATGGGATGAAAGGAAGGCTAGAATATTCAGACACAGAAAATTCAACCTAAAGTTGCAAGGTGGAAGGATTAGAACACTTCTGAGTGTTCTACATATTCCTGCATTGGCCAGAAATATGATTTATGTAAGCCAACTGGTTGATGCAGTTGTAAAAACAGTGTTTGAGAAAGATACTTGTAAGATGGTTTGGGGAGCATTGGTATTGAAGTGGGGAGTTCATATTGGAAATATGTACAAGTTTGTAAGTAGAAATGTTATTGATGTGTGAAACATTTGTTTGGTTCTTGAAAATGGAGTAGAAAATCTAGTGGTCTCTGGAGAAAAGACCATGCTATGGCATCAAAGGCTTTGACATATTTGAGAGAAGGGCCTTCAAATACTTCATTGTAATAGTATGGTAGAAGGTATGTCTAATTTCTCTTTGGATTTAAATTTTTGTGAAAACTGTGTATATGGGAAGTAAAAATGGGTGAGTTTCCCCTTTTGTGCTAAGAGGGTTAAAGGGATATTAGAGCTTGTGCACAGTTATGTGTTTGGACCTATGTCGGTTCCATCACTGGGTAAGTATGTGTACTATGTATCATATATAGATGATTTCTCAAGGAATTCATGAGTATATTTCCTCAAAAAGAATTATGAAGTCTTTGATAGTTTTAAAGAATTTAAGGATCTGATCAAAAACTAGACAAAGAAGAAGATAAAGGTGTCGATCATAGATAATGGTGGAGAGTTCTGCAAGAAGGAATTTGAAGAGTTTTGTAAGAGATGTTGTATAGCACAACAAAATACTACTCCATACACACCTTAACAAAATGGAGTTGTCCAAAGAATGAACAAGATGTTGATAGAAAATTCAAGAAGCATACTTAGTGATTTAGAGTTAGAACATGAATTCTGGGTAGAGGCGATGTAGACTGAATGTTACTTGGTTAATAAATCATCTTCATCAGTGTCGGAGGACAATACTCGACATGAGGTATCTATTGGTAAGAAACCCTCTCTTTCACATCTCAGGGTATTTGGCTATGATGCATATGTACATGTTCCAAAGGAGAAAATAACCAATTCTGATAGTAAATATGAAAGGTGCATCTTTATTGGGTATAATGATGGTTTAAAAGGTTATAAGATTTAGAACACATAAACAAGGAAGGTTGTGTACAACCAAGATGTGTTGTTTAGAGAGGTGAAAGTGGTTATTAAACATGAATTCCTACCAAAAGAACCTAAGAAGATAGAGTTTGAGCTAAAGGATGAAGAATCAGACTCAATAGAAAATCATGAGTCAAAAGATGAAGATCCACAAACTCTAGTAGTGATAAGATCAGTTCGATAAAGAAGGGAGATAGAAAGCTATAGTCCATCTACTTTCTATTCAACTTTTTCTTTATCTATTACTGATGATGATCCCAAAACTATCAAGAAGGTAGTATGTTCAGAGGATGGAAAACTATGGAAAGAAGCCATGGTTGATGAAATGGAATCTTTGGACAAAAATGAGGCTTGGGATTTGGTGGAGTTACTAGCTGGAAGGAAACCCGTTGCAAGCAAATGGGTGTTTAAGTAGAATATGAATGTATAAGGAAAGGTGGAGAAATACAAAGATTGATTGGTAGAAAAAGGTTATTCCCAGGTATTGGGAATTGGTTTTGGTGATATTTTTTCAAATATTTCCAATGTAGCTTCTATTAGATTATTTTTATATGATTTTGTTTATTTTTATTTTGAGGTAAAAGAGATGGATGTGAATAAAACATTCCTTCATGGGGATATGGAAGAAGAGATATACATGAAGCAACATGAAGGCTTTACAGTGAAGGAAAAGAAAGAGCTCGTAAGGAAAAGAAAGAACTGGTATGCCAGTTAAAAAAGTATTTGTATTGGTTAAAACGGTCACTAAGGATTTGGTATTAGAAATTTGATATATATATATATATAATATATATTATATATTATTATATAATATATTAAATCAAATTCTAATATATATATATTATATATATATAGAGAGAGAGAGAGAGAGAGAGAGAGAGGGCTTGGCTACAATAGAAGAAAAGCAGATCACTATGTGTTTTAAATTTATTGGTGATCGTATTATTTATCTAGTCTTGTATGTGAGTGATATGTTGTTGATTGGAAATGATAAAGAAATTATCCAGGATTTGAAGACCCAATTGTCCTCCAAATATGACATGAAGGATCTTGGTGTTGTAAATAATATTTTGGGCATGGAAATTAAATGAAATCGGGCAAAGAGGAAGCTCTGATTAAACCAAATGAAGTATGTTGAGAGAATACTACAAAGGTTTAATATGTAGGATAGTATACCAATGAAGGTTCCTATTCCTGTAGGTGTAAAATTATATGTTGAACAATGTCCCAAGATAGAAGAAGAAGAAGAGGACATGTTTCATGTTCTATATGCAAGTGTAGTCAGTAGCCTATTGTATGTAATGCTCTGTACTAGACCAAACATTGCACATTCAGTGGTAGTATTGAGTAGGTTTATGTCAAAACTAGGGAAGGAGCATTGCACAATAGTGAAATGGGTTTTCAAGTATTTGCATGGCACTAGTGATTATGGTTTGTGCTACCAAGGAAGATTAGGATTGAGTAGAGTTTTGGACATCTGTGTTTTTGTTGATGCAGACTAGGCTGGAGATATGGATCGAAAAATATTTACAAGAGGGTATGTGTTTAACCTATTTGGAGGTGTAGTCAATTGGATGAGCAAGAGACAGTCTATAGTGAAACTTTCAACTACAGAGACAAAATACATAGCAGCCACTCATACAAGTAAGGAAGCAGTTTGGTTGCAAAGTTTGTGTTGAAGTATGGGGTTAGTACAATGTGTTATAAGGATAGATTGTGACAACCAAAGTGAACTTTTCTTGGAAAAGAACCATTCTTATCATTCAAAGAAAAAGCACATTGATGTTCAGTACCACTTTGTGAGGGATATGGTTGAGGACAAAAGGGTGTTGCTAGTAAAGGTGGACACTTTGAAGAATGTTGCAGATGCATTGACGAAGTCTATGAGCGCCGAGAAGTTTTCTTGATGTAGAGAAACAATAAGCATTGCAAGGCTAGACTAATGACTAATCTCTCTTGTGACCCCCTGCATAGAAAATAAAACAACAAGTGGGAGAATGTTGGGAGAGTGTTATAATCTTTCCATGACTAGTTGCATGCATGAGGGGGTGACATCCCCCACTCTTTGTTGCATTAGGCACAAAAGGGGGGTCACAGTGGATGCATAGCCTCCCCTTTCAGGGGGTTTCAGGGCGGAGGTGGCCCCCTTGCACGAGGTCTGGGACAACGCCTTGGGAAATTTATTTTGGACCCTATATTAGGGGGGAGGACCTACCAATGGTTTTGTGCATGGATTTTACACATGGTTTTGGGCATGAAGATTTTCTAATTATAGGATTTTGTAGATCTGGTCAAGGGAACTATGGTTATGTTCTAATCCAAAGTTAATGGATTGGGGTTTATGAATGCTTCGACATGTATATATATATGTATTGTAACATTGAAAGAAAAATAATGAAAAATAAATCTGGTAGCCCCAGTTTTGGGATCTAGGGGAAAATCTCTGTATATATCTGTTTTATGATTTATGTTCTCGCCATTGTTTATTTTCTTTTTTTAGAATTCATCTGCATGTAATTTCTATACAAAGTTAAAACCTACAACTAGCTCAAATAGTGGAGCGTTAGAGCCACTACTTTCTCCCAAAAAGTACTAACTTTGTCTCTCTAATGCCTGTGGGAGAAACCAAGGTTAAAAATCCTTTCCATGAAAAACGAGGATCTATTTATAACTTGGGGTATGACCTTTCACATCCTCATGACTCTTGACTTTCCAACTTCTATTGACCTTTCAACTTCTATAATTGTTAGAATTACAAATAACTTTTAAAATTACATATGAATTTTGGTATTATATGTCCTTTGGAATTCCATAATCTTCCCCTTATTTGTACTTGCAACAATACGCCGTGGGTTACAATACATTTTTTTAATTAATATAATTTCCTAAACCCATGACAGTGTTATAAAAGAGACAAAACCGATTAACTAAAATAATTCTTAAAATTCATTTAAATTTAAATTATCAATAAAACAAAAATAAATAATAATTAAAATATACTATTATTCTAAATCTCTATTAGGATTTTATTTTTATTAAGATTGATCTCCCTGTAAAATTAAAACTTAAAGAAGAGTCGTTCTCAAATATTTTAGTTCCAATATCTCTATTGTTGAAAAGGAGTCCATCGTTACCCAGGACTATTCAAAGTAAAATATTGTTAAACAAACAAGGCAAACCAAGGAGGATGTGCAGTTTGGAATTTTTATGACTACGTTTATGTTTATGGGATATTCTTTAGGAATGAATTTTGAAAAATGTTCATCCTTTTTAAATTTGAAGAGATATACTTATTCATAATCATTAAATCCATTCACAATATAATTGCCTTATATTGCTCTGCCATTTCTTTATAGATAAAATAAAAATGGATAATGTTGCTATATTTTAAGATAACAGGTGTTTCAGGTGTTTTTATTTACTAAGTTTAATAAATAAGTGTTTTCATTTAATTTTATGATAGATTTTAGAAATATTTTAAAATTAAACTCTTTGTTTAAGTAAATTTTTTTATCATTTCTTAATTATTAAATTTTGAAATATTTCCAAAATCTGTAATTTAGATAAAAATATTTAAATGAGTGTGGTCATGAAAATGGAGTTGTCTATACTACGACTTTTTGGAGATTCCGGTTATCTATTAAGCTCTAAATATCTTGATGTGATTCAAATAAATGGCAAGTTTAACAAATTCTATTAATTCACTCTGTATTAGAAGGCCAAAGGCATTACCCAAAAATAAAGAGCCAGGATTTTCACTTAGAGGTCAAATAATTTGCATATACAACAGATTTTTTCAGAAACCAGAAACAAAACAACCTTAATGGATAGCTTAATTGGTTAAAGCCCCTGCCAAGTGACTGAAGCGTGGGTTCATTTCTCTTTGGGTCAGGTCATGGACGGCGCCATAACTTGACTACATTGAACACCGAAAGCAATACCAGTTGTCCCAGCGTGACCGCTGTTACAATAAAATTCAGGCCCTGGCCCAGTTCGATCTTAGCCAATCGCTCCTCCATATGCTTTTGTTGGTGCTTGAGCGAGGCCAACTGATCCGTCATAAATCCTGCTGTGCTTTTTTTCAGTATGCGTTTTAGGCCTTCAAAGCCCTCCTCCCTAACCTTCAAATCCTTTAGAAAGGGATTTACTTCCACTTCACGACTCCGTCCGTAACTGCCTCCAAGAGCTTTCTCGTTCTGCCTACCACGCGTTATATCATGATGCTCCATGGCCAGAGTTACTGAAACACAAGATACTGATCTATCGCTGCCCCCTACTCTTCTTCCAGATTTCTCTTGGTAACAATCTTGAAGAGCGAATGGGTAAGGGACGGGTTCCCTTCCCAAATAAAGAGGTTGTTCTTAGCATCTCACGGCTAGGTGAACGATCACTGCAACAGCGACTTTTGGCTTTCCAAGTTACTCATTTTCGTTTTTCACACCATGTTGTCGCTTTGTCTTTCTAGTAGAAATTTAAAAATTTTCATTCTAGTTGAAAGAATAATTTCGGAGTAAATCACATGTAGATAGACATTTGTCATTCTAATTTTAGTTTAAAAAAATAATAATAGAGTTTGATGGTGTAATCTAAAAATTCTCATTCTAAATTTAGTTTAAAAAAAATAATACAGTTTGATGGTGTGAGGTATAAGGTATGATACTACGTAATATATAAATTATTTTAATTAAGTTGTCTCCTCTAATTTTTATGATAGGTTTGAGAGGAAGTTGGTTTTATCATGGGGTGGTTGGTTCATCAAATACAATTAAAACTTTTTTATCTTTATCAATATTTTTGGTTAAAGTTGCAGCGATTGTTATATTTAATGAATATTGTAGATTTGAAATTCTTACTTTATTATCAGTTACATGAAAAAATTTACCTCTATTCTAATGTCAAAGCGAGGAATATTAAGAACTTATTTTTCTTTAATAAATTTTCTCTAAAATTCCCATGACTAAAGGTGTAGGAGCTAATATTATTTTTTTTTTTAAATTATGTAGTCGAAATATTAAAGATATTTATTTATTTATTTTTAAAGAAAACTATTTAGGTTTTGTCTAATATTCCCACCTTACCTTAAAATTTATATTTTCCTTAATATTCTCCAACACCATCCTAGTGTAAAAATATTAAAGAAAAATAAGTTTTCTCTAATCCCTCACCTATATTAAAGAAAACCAGAAACAAACTCCCATGGGAAACCCATGTTAACTCAAAGAGTTATTATTAAATCCTCGATATTGAATTACTACGCTGATATAGTCTTATATATCTTGTCTCATGGGTTGTATTCATTATTCATTATGAAAATAAAATTTGCCCCAAAAAAATTAATTACTGACTTAAAAAAGCATAATTCATACCATATCTAATAATTCAAAGCAAATTCTAGAAAAAGTAATTTCCTCTTCTAGAATTTGGCAAAAAATTAATTGTTGACTTAAAAAAAGCATAATTCATACCATATATAATGAGCGAAAGCAAAATTAATTATGGACTTAAAAAAGCATAATTCATACCATATATAAAAATTAATTATTTACTTAAAAAACATAATTCATATCATTACCATATATAATGAGCCAAAGCAAATTCTAAAAAGAGTAATTTCCTCTTCTAGAATTTGCATATACTAATAGTTATGAGAGTTTAATTATGATAACACTTGAGAGTATAGTTATGATAACACTTTAAGCTTTCCTCTTCCAGAATTTGCATACAATAATAGTTACGATAGTTTAATTATGATAACGTTTTCAAGTTTTTATATGGTAGACATTATAGAACTCCTCTTTGAAGAGATATTATTGAAAAACAAATTCCACATGAATTTGAAATTACTGAATAAATGGTAGAGAAAAGGAGAATCGTCTAGGAAATATTGAGAAAATTTCAAAACAAATTAGAAGAGTTGTGTTGATGTATATATAATAGTGCCTCGTTACTTTCTACTTGTTTCATGAACTAGATTTTATTATAGGAGGGAATTTGTTTGTAAATGACTCAATTTATTGGCTTCCACTTTGATTATGAAACTCTAACCTCCTAATTATTGAATTGGATTCAAGCCATAATTTGAAATTGGTTCATTTAAATACTTTTAGAATGAAATGGACATATTGAAATAAATTGATATGATGTGAATCACAGTGTGAATAAATATGATTATGATGTTTTGAAATAAAAAATATTGCACACATTAACTTGCAGATGTTATTGGTGATTCACCTAATTTAATTAAAATAATAGGGGTGTGTATTCATGTGGGATTACATTAGCATTTATTGAAATTTGGATACACTTAAGCTATTATAATATATTTTATGGTTAATAGTATTTTTTGTTTTGATAATGGAACTATTTGATATATTGATTGTCGTATATGTAAGTATAAGGAATGTTGTTAATCAATTCACATAATGATAATGGATTTATAGGGAAGTGTACATGGTATTATTAAGAAAGAATGAACAATGTCTTTGTATTCAAATACTAGCAATCTATTTTGTGACATACATTGAAAAGCTAGTAATGATTTTACTTAGAGGAACTTACATGGGCTACAATGGTAAGCTATCGATTCTATCACTTATGAGCTATACTGAAGGGAAGAGAGATAAGGTAATAATCCTATTCCTTAGTGACTAATAGTATCTCCACAAGGGTGATAAAGGTTGAGATAATAGGGCCTCAATAATTGCACCATTCCTCCACTAGGAAAGTTGGATGCTTGGAGAACCATAGAACTCTTCGCATCAGTCATAAATTACCAAGTGTTGTAGTCTAGTGAAAAGTGTGCATTGATTACTAGTAGATACTTATACCAAGAAGATTCTAAATAAATATAGATATGCATTCACATATATAAGGAGAGTAAAAATAAAGAGACAAAAGTAGCTGTAGATGATCTGAACTTAAACAATTACGCAACAACTTACAAATATAATCATAAACACAGAGATGCACCAGAAAAATACTTCATCTCATTAATAGAAAAATACTCGATTATGCTTACAAATAAAATTGAAATAAGATAGCTCGAGTGATGGTAGTTTATCTATGAGATGAGATGTGGTAGATATATGACTCTGAACTATGTTACAATGTGGCTCAAAGGCTTATTTATTATTGGAAAACATGATAAAACCCTAAACAATCAAAACCCTAACCATAGGAGATGTAACACCAAGTGTTTGTTGGCCCCATTGGGGTAAGTTAGGCAGTCGACTTCTCGAGGTCGTAACTTGTTCATGCTATCTCTGTTTGGCACTATGAAACCTTGTTGAAAAGGTCTCTCTGAGTACTACATATTTCACAATAAGCCCTTGCCTATGGCTATGGGTCTACTGCAGACCCCAAAAAAATGTTGTTTAGGGGGTCAAAACTGCTCCATAAGTTCAAGACCCGAAAAACTACTAAAAATAATAAACGTTGAAATGAACAAAAAATAGATGAAACTAACTCGAGGGTCTAGGCAGAATAGGTGGGTGGCCACCAATATCCACCTGGATCATTCCTCCCCCCTTAGGAACCAATGGTCCCCATTGCATGCAAAGCCTCCATGATGTGAGGAAATTTCCATTGAACCTAGTCAGTAGTGAACCACTTGCCCTCGTGAAGGAGTTGGCCTGCATTGACAACACAATATAGTTTTATCCTTTATTGGTGAGTGTTCTTGATCCGTGTGTCCATCATATGATCAGTTGTGGCCTGTTCCATGTTGTTCAGGTTGAGCTTTGTTGGTGTGAGTTGTTTTGCAATGTCAGATGTGTCCAACAATGGTGGAAAGGATGGTCGAAGGCGATGTACATTAAACATTGGGTGCATGCCAAGAAATGGTGGGATGATGAGCTCAAAGGCATTATCACCAACGACCTTGGTGATGGTGTATGGCCCATATCAGAGTAGGTGAAGCTTGTAGTGGGGTCCAACAAAGCACTCATTCTGCAAATGTAGCCAAACTTTGTTGCCCACTTGGAACTTGTGTGGCACTTGATGTTGATCATGGTGCTACTTGTACTTAGCATTGGCTCTGTCCAATATCTCATGGACCTGCTGGTGGATGTGTTTACTGCACTCAATGAAGATGTTAGCCCTTTCATTTTCAAACTAAACGTGAGCTAAATCTACCTGAGTGGCTGCAAATGGTATGGCCACATCAATGGGGCATAATGGATGAAATCCCAACCATAACTGAAAGGGGTTGTGGCCTGTTGAGATGTAGAGAGCTACGTTGTAGCTATGTTGGACATAGGGGAGTCTTTCATCCCATGTGCATGGATACTTTGAGTTGTACATGTGCAGAATGTGTACGATCATCATGTTGACAACCTCTCTTTGATCATCAGTTTGGGGATGAAAAGCCATAGACTTAGTAAGTTTTGTATCCAGCATCGACCATAGAATTTACCAAAATGCACTCATGAATCTGCTATCCCGATCTGAGACAATAGAGTGTGGGATCCCAAAGTGTAGCCACAGTCGCTCAAAGAAGAGCTTAACAGTGGCCTATGTTATGATACTCTTCTTAGAGGCCGCCATGATGGTCATCTTATAAAATATGTCGATGACCATGAAAATGAAATCATTGTCGTGCTTAGTAAAAGGAAGGCTCGACATGTAATCCATGCAGACATATTCCCAAGGTTGGCTAGGAGTAGGTAGAGGAGTATACAGTCCTTGCTTCTTGATGGTTGGTTTGGCAATGAAATAAGCAGTGTAGGATCTAATGTACTTCCCAACATCCTGACAAAGTTTTGGCCAATAAAAATTCTTATGCAATACCTCCACTCTTTTCTCTACTCCAAAATGTCCAGCAACCCGACTGTAGTGCACCTCCCAAATCATCTTGGGACGCTCACTTGAAGGAACACATATCTGTCATAGGTGGCATAACAGTGCATCCTGAAGGTGAAAATTTGGAACTTGCTTCCCTTCTAGTAGTGTCTAGTATATGCTGTCGAATTCTGGATAGCTCTTGTAAAGATGTGGCCACCCCGATGTCTTGTGCCCACAGGAGTCGCGCATAGTGATCAGCGCCATGACCGGTAGTCGGATGAGGCAACCAGAAAAATTATTGGTGCTTCCCTTCTTATACTTAATGCTGAAATGGAAATTTTGCAAATAGGTGGACCATTTTGGATGGCGATTTTTCTATAACTTCCCTTGCGTCTGTATGAACTGTAGAGGTCAGTGGTCTATGTAGGTGACTATTTCCTTCACCATAATGTAATGCTTCCATTGATGGAAGGCTTGTATAATGGAATACATTTCTCTATCATAAGTGTTGTACTTTCAATCTATGTCTGAAAGTGTCTCACTATGGTAAGCCACTAGATGCCCATGCTGAGTAAGAACCACACCAATAGCATAGTTGGAGGCATGTGTCTCAATCTCAAATGGTTTTTGTAGGTCAGGTAATGTGAACATTGGTGCAGAATTGAGGTGATTCTTCAACTCAGATAATTCTTGTTTTTAGGTTTCCAACCAAAAAAAAATTATTTTTCTCTACCCTTAGTGACTCGACTTAAAGGCCAAGTGATATGAGAGATCCTCGACACAAACCTACAGTAGAAATTGGAAAGACCCAAAAATATATGGAGTTCTGTTAGAGTGGTTAGGGCTGGCCAATCCCGAATGACTTGTATCCTGGATCGGTCCACATGCAGACCCTTCTCATCAATGGTGTACCCAATATATTGAACTTGGGTTAGGTCAAAGGTGAATTTCTCCAACTTAACACACAACTTGCGTTGGATCAAGCTTTGAAGAACCTATAGAATATGTTGGAGATGTTCTTCCCAACTATAACTGAAGATCAAGATATCATCTAAATACACCACCATGAATGCATTGGTGAAGGGTCATAGGATGTCATCCATGAGTCTCATCAAGGTTGTAGGGGCATTCATCAAACCGAACAACATGATCAACCATTCAAAAAGGCCCTCCTTAAATTTGAAGGCAGGCTTCCACACATCAGAGGGTTTGATACGCGCTTGGTGATAACCTGAGTTCAAGTCAATCTTGCTAAAATATTTGACCCCCTTCAACTGGTCGAGAACGTCATCAATCTCCGGGATTGCATACCTATTTTAGACAGTGATCTTGTTCAGTGCCTCATAGTCAATATAGAGCCTCCAGGTCCCATATTTCTTTTGTACCGATACAATCAGACTCCCACAAGGTGATGAGATTGGCCTAATGTGCCCTTTCTACAATAGTTCTTGAGTATGCCACTTGATCTCATCATTCTCCATAACAGAGCATTGATAGATTGGTCCATTCGACAATGGCATGGATAGGGTCAAATCGATGGAGTGCTTGAGCTGACAGTGTAGAGGTACCCCTGTGGGTGAGGCGAAAATATCCCTATACTCCTCCATGTCCTTGTCCATCTGCTACTGTTGTGTAGAGGAGCCCTGCCTGGAAGCCATGGCCACAACCTTATTCTTGCCGTGGGGCTGAATCATAAGGAAAACAAATTTCTTGGTCTGGGAAATGATCTTACTACATTGTTTTGCAGTGATCAAAGAGATGGTGGTAGGTAGGGCTACCTCTCATATCCTGTACAACTTATTAGCCAAAGTAATAAGCATAAAGTGAGATCTAGACTCATATACAACATGCCATTTCCAAAAGTATGGTTGTCCTAACAATATATCACAAACTTCAAGAGGAGCAACGTCACACGATACCTCATTCGTGAAGGGCTTTATGTTGTAGGGAAGGCGGCACTGTTGGCTAACACAGAGATCTCGTCCTTGGTGAAGCAACACAATGGTGTACGACTGTGGATGTGCTATAGTCTTTAGGCGTAGCCTCTACTGAAATGAGGTTCTTTTGGCTCCCAATGTCAACAATGAACTACAACAGAGAACATTTCACCCATATCTATGAGTGGAAGAGGTGTTCCCCCTCCTCTGGATCTTTAGGCTTAATCTTCTGGATCTCGATGGTGGCCACGGTGGCACTAGGATCTCCATGAATGATTTGCTTCCTTTTGTCAGTTCCCTTATCGAATTCTAATTTAGAGTCAAAACCTACATATGGTTCTAAAGCCTTCATCTCAGCCATCAATTACTACTTGGCCCGACACTCACTTATATTGTGATTGGAGCTCTTATGGAACTCACACCATTTTCCTGTGTCCTTCTTCGTCTTTAGGTTGTTTTTATTTTCTTGTGGATTTGGTGGGCTATCCTGGGTAGCATCGCATTGGCTTGGTCCTTTGTTCTATGGTTTGGGGGAACCTTTTCCTTGCCTTGTATTCACAGATCCAAAGCCCGCTTCTTCTATTTAAACTTCTACTCAATCTTGATACCGTACTGATACGCCGTGCTGAGCGAGGAAATGTCCAGGAACTCGATCTCATCCTGGATGTACTTGTGTAGACAATTGTGGTACTTATGCACTAAATGTCACTCAGTATCGTTGATACCATGCTTCATGCAAAGGGTATGGAAAGTATTTGTGAACTCTAGCACATCTTGGTCCCTTCCCCGTTGTAGCGTGGTCCACTTTATGTTTTTTCATTCATATCTCGTGACAGGGAAATATTGTTCCTCGATGGCATCTTGGAAATAATTCCAAGTGGGTGTGGCTGAAAAGAGCAAGGGTTCACTCTCTTCGTTTTGTTCATAATAAGTTTCCCACCAATCCTTGATGTGTGGGCAGCTATAAGAAGTGCAAAAGTAATCTTTTCCCGATTGGAAAAGTCATGAATTGAAAATATCCTTCCAATATATTTAACCATTTATGTATGGAATTTGCATCAATCAGGCCTTCGAATATGTGAATATCAAAGTTAACTTGTATCTTAAAAGGAGTGGTGCCTCCAGAGTGGGTGTTGGATGAAGATGCATCACCTGTGGGTGGCTGTCGAAGGATCTAGGAAAATTTATCCATCACTAATCCCTCTATCACTCAAGGGCTTCCTCGAGAAACATTTTGAAAGGATCTCCTACTCCCTCATATTTCTTTTCTTCTGCCATGGGAGGTCATCAGGTTTTGTGAGGCTGATATTGCAATGGTTGAACTAGATCAAGCCCTAACTCCTTATACCTTGACCTCACTGGGGACATGCAAAGAAGAATATAAAAAGAGAAGATCGCTCTAATACCATTGATTCGAACTTAAACATGAATGCAAAAACTTAATATATAATCACAAACATAGAGATGCAGCAAAAAACCACTTCATTTCACTAATAGAAAAATACTCAATTATGTTTACAAACATAATGGAAATAAGATAGATTGGGCGATGGTAGCTTATCTTTGAGGAGAGATGTGGCAACTACATGCCTTTGAACTATGTTACAATGAGTCTCAAGGGCATATTTATTATTAGGGAACATGAGAAAACCCTAGGCAACCAAAACCCTAACCCCAGGAGATGTAACACCAAGATTTTGTGGGCCTCATTGGGGTTAGTTGGGTAGCGAATTTCATGGGGTCGTAAATTGGTCATATTATCTCTGTTTGGTGTGTATGATACCTTGTTGGAAAGGTCTCTCTGAGTACTACAAGCTTCACTATAGGCCTGTACATATGGCTATGGGCATAACACAGACCCCAAAAAAGTTTGTTTAGGGGGTCAAAACTACTTCGTAAGTTCAAGACCCGAGAAACTGCTAAAAATAGTAAATGTTGAAATGAACAAGGAAACAAAGAAACTCACTGGGGGGTCTAGGTGGAATAGGTGGGTGGCCACCAATATCCACCTAGATCAGTAGAGTAGCAAAAACACTTCTATATTAATCTATCATATTACTCTCTTTACATTCATGTGAGTATATATATGTGTGTGTTGGGCCCTTGGTAGTTACAACTAATTACATTCTTTAACTAACTCAATTGATTGACCCTATAACACCCTCCTCCCACATCTACCCAAGTAACTAACCAATTGGGTTAAACATGTGACGAAAGGCTATTATGATTGAATTCAACCTCCTAGATGACCTTAAGGAAATGGAATCGATAGAAACATATCATACAAACCTTCCTCGTCAGCTACAGGACCCCTAAGAACCATCCCAACACTTCTGGTAACAAACCCTAGGTCCCATTGAGGTTTTAAACCACTTGACCTATGGACGCTCCCATGCTATTAGCTTGACAACATCCAAGATGCTCTAGAATCTCTCATGACAAGGCTTGCCAATGTCTAGGGACTATTTTTCTCAGTGTTGTGCCAACTTCTCTGGGATTTGAGCAACTTTTTCAAGCCCAGAGCTCATGCCACTGCCCATAATTGAATGACACCTTCATAATAGAATGATAACAATGAAACAATGATGCACCTTCAAATGCTTGAACAAGCCCTAGACTAGACCCCTACCATCCATAACAAGAATTTCGTCAAACATATCACAAATATGTAATCTACAACTGTAAACAACATATCTAAGCATAGGGATCTCATAGTCATCTGAGACTCACTAAGAAGCATTGATGCCTCAACACATTAGGTGCAATTTATGCATTAGGTCATAGATACATTATTCATTCATTTATTAGTAAGAACATGATGAGAGCCATACATAACTACTGCCATAAAACATATACATAACTAGCATAATAGAAACATAAATACCTAGGAAATCACAACCATATGATCCACATATAAACTAGTATAATACTCAAAGAAATACGAGGAGAAATAACCTCATATTGATTATACAAAATCCAAACCCAAGATGGGACTATTATGTTCCACCCGACTGTAGAATGGATTAGCCAAATCTCTCTTCAACCATTCACCCTCTACCATACTCCAAGCCTGAATGTGGGATCTCATAGACCAGATCAATATAAAACCATCCAGGGCTTCTAGAGGCCAACCACCTCAACCCATCAAATAGTGATTCCACCTCACGATTGGACATCACAAAACCATAATCATATTGGTCTTCGCCCAAGCCTTCTAGGGCTCCAAAGCATTTGTTTCAACCATGGCTTCCATGACTAGTAACTCAACCCACATCTTATCCAAGCTTCTAGAGCATTTTTCCAACCAGGGCTTCTAGGACTAGTAACTCAACCCACCAAGTTCTTCAAGAGAATTTTTCCAACCAAGGCTTCTAATATTAGTAACTCAACGCAAGATGATATAGAGCTTCCAGAGCATATTTCCAACCAAGACTTCCAGGGACTAGTAACTCAACCCAAGCTAAGGGAAACATGAGAACCAACCAAAATAAAACAAGGAAACAAATCCACAATCACCATGGCTATCCAGGAAATGGAAAGGCTAGGAAAATTCACTGTCAATTTGGGAGATCCTCCATGCCAGTGACATATCATGACCAATAAACGACATGCATATGCCATGCATATCGAAACTACGGAGCAAAATATAAATGCAACTCGATACCAGCAAGAAAAACATGTTTTAGTTGTTGATCCTAATGTCCTCTTGCACTTTCATACTCTTCCTTTGCCTTATTTCTCCAAAAATCCAAGTATGCCCAAAAATATAGAAAAGATAGATCAACGCCTTAGAATTAAACCTCTTCGAGGAGGCAACCTCCTTTTACATTACACAAAGGAACAATTCTTGGATGATGCAAATGAAAATACATCCTTTCTATATATAGGAGTGTAAGGGGTCATAATATAATTAGATCCAACATAACAATAATAATGCAAGGGCATAATAATAACAATAGTGTGCTTCTATGGGGCACAATAGTAACAATATTTGGACTACATGGGTACAACAATATAATAAGGGGGGTGTACTAATAACAATAAGGGGTTACGCTAGTAGTATAGGGGCCTAACATGCCCCTCTCCTTCAAAAAGTGTTGTCCTCAATGCATGAGTAGTTTTTAATGCTTCTGTATAAAATTTTTGTCCTCCCATGTGGAATCTTCGGCGTGTAAGTTCTTCCACTTGATGAGATACTCTGAAATTGATCAATTTCCTAGCTATCAGGTTCTTGTTTTTGTGAATGCTCTAGGTTCCAATATGATTTTTCCCTCCTCTTCATGTTCTCGCAATATTCTTTGAATTGGGATATTTTGCAACTTTTGAATGAGTGGCCACACTTCTTTTTCCTTCTTCCATTGATCCCTTGCTTCATTTATCCAATTTGGTTGGATAATAGAAATAACACAAAGCAATGCTTCCACATCCTCATCCTTTCTTGAGAGTGCATCTGCGACAAAAAATTTCTTCCCTTTTCTGTAGATGATGTCAAAGTCATAACGAACATATTTGTGACCCATTTTTTATGCTCTTCTAATGATAATATTTGTTTTAAAATGTATTTAACACTATCATGATCCATTTCTACCTTGAAGTGTCTTCCCATTGGGTAAGGTCGCCATTTCTTAAATACATGTAGTATTTCCAACATTTCCTTCTCATAAATAGCTTGCTTGAGATGTAACCGTAAAAATACCCAATCACCTACATCAAAACATTTTTCACTGCAATGTTGATCTACCTGTTTTTTCATTTGATTCTGCACCAAAGTGGCATTATCCTTTAAAAGTTGGAGAACTTGTTGTTGATGCTCAATGTGATTTTTCACTGCTTCAACATTTTTCTTCTTGATATTTCCTTATGTCTTGAGAGTTTGAGGAGTGATAATTTCTTCCAATGCTTTACAAGATATGGTCAGATTCATTTCTTGATGCTCGATGTGATCTTTCACTTCTTGAACATTTTTCTTCTTGATATGTCCTTCTATCTTGATAGTTTGATGAGTAGTAATTCCAGCAAATGCATTACAAGATATGGTTGGATTCATTTCACCGTTCTCGATGTGATCTTTCACTTCTTGAACCTTTTTCTTCTTGATATGTCCTTCTATCTTGAGAGTTCGAGGAGTGGTAATTCTTGCCAATGCTTTACAAGATATGGTCAAATTCATTTCTTCTTTCTCTGGGGTTGGTTCCTAGTATATATACTCTTGTTTTGATGTTTCTTGATCCTTTTCTTCCTCCTCTTCATAATCTATGTAAAATAATTTCTTCTCAGTACACTTATAACCTTTAGTGCATTTTCTATCACAATTGTAACAAAGCCCTTTTTCTCTTTTCTCTTCCAATTGTTGTCTTGTAACCCTTGTAGGTTGTGGAAGGCAAGGAGAAACAACACTTCCAATATTATAGTTGTGAGGGGTAGACTTCCTTGTTGCCATAATTTTACTTTACACTATTTAACAAAGCTCTTTTACTCTTTCCAATTGTTGTGGTGTTGCTCTAAAGAAAGTGTTGCTCTTTGTATCCTCATAATGTGCTATCATTTCCTCCATGAAAATTGACCACGTAACAAGTTGATTATGAAAATAAAGCCCTTTATACCATAAAAATTGATACGGTTATAAATATGAAGATGCAATACATACCTTTTGTAACAGTGGTACACCATGTAGATCAAATTATTGCTCCATCTGAAGTATCCAATTTACCAGATCCTTGCCATCAAACTTCCTCATATCGCCTTTTCTTGATTTTAGGAGCTCAATCTTAAAACGACTATAAATTTGTAATTTTGGTTCTTCCAGCTCTAGAATTGCAACCTCTAGTAGCCCTAATTGTTCTCTTTCCAATGCCACTAGTCTAATCCAGATTGGATTCTCTAGGGAAGAGTTATGTCAAATCTCCCACAATGACCTGATTATAGACTAGTTTCGTAGAGCGAACTTGTGCAACGTGCCACGTGTCACTATTTTGACCTTTGGATTTGAAAAATGTATACAGGAAACTACAGTTTGTCCTAATTTTTCAAATTCTTATGAAATTTCAATCTTATGCTCAAAACAAAAGTTATGACTAGTTTCCTCAGGTCACTTGTTTGGAATGTAATTCGAAAGTCTGCGAAAATTCGAACTTCCTTAGATCATATCTCCGCAAATATAGCACCAAAATCTCTGAAATTTAGAGTTGAGCTTCAGACCGATTTCAACCCAAATTTGTTTTTTTATTAGCATCTGAAATGTCGCAGAAAAAAATTTATAGCGCAAATCCCACAATAACCTGTTTGGAATAGCGAAACCCTAGAATCCAAAGCTTTGATACCAAATGTTATGAAACTAGCTCACAAAAAGATAGAAAAGATAGATAAACGCCTTAGAATTTAGCCTCTTCGAGGGGGAAACCTCTTTTTACATTACACAAATGAAAAATTCTTAGATGATACAAATGAAAATACCTCCTTTCTATATATAGGAGTCTAAGGGGTCATAATATAATCAGAGCGACATAACAATAATAATGTAAGGGCATAATAATAACAATAGTGGGCTTCTATGGGGCACAATAGTAACAATATGGGACTGCATGGGTACAAAAATATAATAAGGTGGTTGTACTAATAACAGTAAGGGGTTACACTAATAGTATAGGGGCCTAACACTTCAAGAGTGCTCCAAGAAAACTATAAGTGTCCAAGACTATGAGAGAGAGAGAGAGAATAAAGAGAGAGATCCAAAACTAAACTGAAAAAAATTCTGTGAACTGATTCTCATAAGCCTTTTTTATTAATAAGGCCTCTATTTTCTTCATTTTCCATTATTTTCCTTCATTTTCCTCCTCACATGCTAACCTTTCACCTCCCTTTTCTCCTAATTTCCATTATTTTCATAAATAAATGTACTTAAAATGCCATTTTTCCTTTCCAAAGCCTTATCCATTTTCTTTTCCAATTTCCTTAGCCATTAATCAACCACAAGTGACCCCCATCACTTTTTTTTTGCCCAACATTCAACTTGGAATAATTTTCCCATCAACCGTGGTTATTATTTTGTATTTATTAACTTTTATTACATGGAATTTTCACCACGACTGTTACAAATCCCTCCCCATTGGGGGAACACCATCTTCGGTGTTAAACAACACCTATAACCACAATATTGTTGTAAGTAGAATATACTGCTAATGGAGCTCCATAAATTAGCTCGATGCAGTATTTACAATGATCACCCTGCTGAGAAGAAAATCAACATAAGAACATAACGAGTATAACATCATAATTACATGACATTTATACTGCTTATTAGAGCTTTATAACATAGCTCATGGCAATATTTACATCCATATACATATGTAAATATACCAACATATCACCAAACATGTACCAAAACATATACTAAAGACATATACCAAAACACCAAACCAAAACTGCTTTGCCTCAACTGGCAAATAATGAAGGATACATAGCCTGAATCTAGTCCACCATCTCCCATGTAGCTTCATCGGGCCCAAAGTACTTCCACTACACCTTAACCAGTTCAATTTCTCAGTTCCAAAGGATGAGTACCTTTTTTTCTATAATATACATTGACACTCAAGTTGGAATTCTCCATCTGATTCCACTTGTAATACAGACCAGTCAATCACATTATCAACATTTTTAACATACTTTTTAAAAAATGAAATATGGAAAACAACATGGAATTTCACTATCAGAGGCAGTGCAATTCAATAAGTTACTGGCCCAATACTCTAAATAATGCTGAAGGGTCCAAAAAACCGTTGTGCCAGCTTGGCACATGATCCAATCCGCAAGGAGCTCTTCTTTGGTTTGATGCACAAGTACACCTATTCCCAACCTGAAAATCCTTGGACAACATGTTCTGATCTACATAGCTCTACTACCTATCCTCTGTTGCCTTTAGATTCTTTGTTATAACCTGCATTTCCTATTCCATGTGTGTCAACATGTTTGGTCCAATCAACACCCTGTTAACTATATCACTACAACTTATGGGAGTGTTGTAACTCTTCCCAGTATACTCTTCCCACTTTTGCTGTTGATGAATCATGTACATCCTCAACATGTCCTCCAATATCCTATTGACCCTCTCAGTTTGTCCATCTATCTAAGGATTATAACATGTACTGAAGGCCAACTTTGTGCTCAAACCTATGAACAACTCCTTCCAAAACTTGGAAGTGAATGTTGAATCCTTGTCTAACACAATCTTCTTTGGAACACCATGCAATATGAACACATCTCTGATGAATACCTGTGTTACATCGTTAGGTGAGAATGTAGACTTCACTGTAATGAGGTGCACAAATTTTGTCAACCTGTCCACAACAACCATGATGGAATCATGTTGTCTCATTGTCCTCGACAAACCTGTGTTTAAGTCTATGGAAATTACCTCCCATTTCCATTCTGGAATCACAAATTTTTGTATCACTCAACCTAGATACTTACACTATGCCTTCACATGCTAGCAATTGAAAAGCTTGGCCACAAGTTCTTCTCCATCCTTCTTCAGGTTCGACCAATGATAAAATTTATTCACTCTTGTCAATGTCTTATGATAGCCTGGGTGACCTGAACATGGTTTTGTGTGAAACTCCGTCAAGACCAGCTTCTTGAGCTCATTATTGTCTGACACATATATCATATCCTTAAATCTAACCAATCCATATGTTGTAAGACAATAGTCCACATCATGTGCACTTTCACATGTACCTGTACCTATACTACTACTTGTACCTATAGTTGTACTTGTACTTTGTTGCAACTTGTGCAGAATCTCCATATATCTGACATTCTATTGACCTGCCTGCAAGATCCTATCTTGTAAATATATCCCATAACAACTCATATTTGTTAAGTGGTATACATGTATCTACCTGATAAGAGCATCTTCCGCCCCGGTTCTCCTTTCCTTTGATGTACCTGATCTTGAAGTCAAACTCATTGATCGTGGTAAACCACCAAGCGTACCTACCATTCAGATAGATACCGAAAACCACTATGATCACTAATCAACATAAACCCGCTACCCAAAAGATAGTTCCTCCACATCTTCAATGAATGTATGATCGATGCCAACTCAGGATCATGTGTGGCATAGTTCTGATCATACTTATTTAGTTTCCATGACTCATAGGATACCACCTATCCCTCTTGCATAAGCACTCCACCAAGTCCTTCTTGCAGTATATGTGCATAATACAAACTCTTTGTCTGGACCTAAAATATTTAAGACTAATGCATGTGTCAACAACTGCTTGAGATGCTCAAAACTAGCCTCACACTCCTCTCTCCATTGAAACTTTTTACATTTTCTATGCAATAATGTGATAGGATAAGAAATCTGTGAGAAGTTCTTGATGAAATTGAAGTAATAACTTGCCAACCCCATGAAGAATTTCATTTCATCTACATTTATAGGAGCTACCCACTCCATGATGGCCCTTATCTTTTATGGATCTACTGTCATGTGGAAAGAGTTATATTTGCGGACAAATCTAACCTCCCTAGGAGTCTAAGACTCTCCAGTGACAAACAAACCAAACAAGAGCAATCCTTCTCTAAACACACGTTATTCTATGAGAATTCAAATGTTTTCGATCTTACCTTAGGTCCAACGCTTGTTGTAGCAGTCCAGCCTTGCTGATCCAGATGAGCTCCTCCCTCACTTTCAGACCTGCATACACTAACAAAGCAAACGATTACATAACACCTGAATATTCATCATAAAACAAAGCATATTCATCACATAGACCAAGGAGTACATGAAATAATTCATTAACAACAAATCATTGAGAAGAATGGACTTATTTGTATTAAGGAAACAAAAAAGGAACCATTACAACCTGAGCCTTGGTGTTGTGCAAGCTCCTCCCAGGGTCCAACAAGAGATTTCCTCTACTTTGACAAGCTCACCCACTCCCAATATGGCAACAAGGAAGGATAGTGATCTCTCCTCACAAGTCAACAATGGAAGTCCTAATTCCAGCAGCCTTTACCCTTTAGAATGTTCAGCTTTCAACCTCCCCTCCTTTGGCCCAATGCCTGTATTTATAGTATTCTTAGAGGAGGTTATTCAGTTCCAACATCAATGGGATACTCCCTCTTTTGGATGGGGTAGCTCCTCTCTTGATGGGATAAGCTCCTCTATCATAGGGATGCGTGAACCATCTGGAGGCGCTCAATACACGTCAAACACTCTTCTAGAAGGCTCTAGAAGTGACCACAAGTAACTTTTTAAAGATGAAACTCGCGCCTTTTGACCTTTACAGGGGTACGCACCCAACCTTTGGCTTACAGAGCGTATAAGTATGCAGGTACAGTGTATTTGGGGTGCGTACACGCAGGCAAGGTAGAGAGAACCTGCGTACCCAGAGATAAACATGTTTTTAAGTGACTTTCTCTCTTTTGAAGCTTTGACATGAAGAGCAGAGGTATGGGGCTTGACAAAGAGGACAATATGGCTATTCATGGGGCCATATAAACTGCAGATAGTCAAGGTGACAAAATTCAGTGTAACACTCATAAAGGTGGAATAGTAGTTATCGACCAAACCTTATTTTTTTACTTATAGTTCTCAGGTTATGGGACGCATTCCATTTATTAAAGGATCACTGCTTTCACTTCAATCCGTTGGTGTAGGTATTTTTAAATATCCCTCCTTAATGGGTGCTTTCACACTTCCTCCACCATCTAGAACATTGGAAGTTGCAAGAGTCGAGACATGTAATATGTTATCCTCTACTTCATGTGATTTAAAGAGGATCACCAATACTATTGAAGATGAGAGTTTTACTGAGGTTATGCTTCTAAGTCCCATCAAACTTGCATATCAATCAATTTTTCTTGCTTATGCAAGATTTCCACATCCGCATTCATCAATTGTATGGCAGATCGTTCATTTGAATATGGTACTCCTTCTGATCCTTTTCCTTCTACATATTCTACAGATGAGGAAATCATCCAATCCATGATGACAGTAGAAGAACCTTAGGAAGATTATCATCATCATTCCATTCTTCCAGATTCCAAGGAAGGTTATTTATATGAACTAATATCAAATAAATCTCTCGTATTTGCCAAACTACTTTCTGATCTTCCCTCATCCTCCAACGATTCAACATCAGAAACATCAATCATTGATGAGTCTCTTTTTCTCATTTTTGCAAGTGAATCATGGTATGAAGATATACTGATTTATTTTGAAACCCAAGCTTTCTAACATGATACCTCTCACTCTAAACAATGATGTATCAAATACCAAGCCAAAAGTTATCTGATTATCGGTGACACGCTTTATCGCCATGGTATTGGTATGATTTTACATAGGTGCCTCACTCATGCGGAGGTCAAAAAAGATTTGAATGATTGTCATTCAGGTTCTTGTGGTGGACATCTGTTTGGATATGTGACAACACAGAGAATTCTCCGTGATGGATACTTTTGGCCAACAATATTCAAATATCACAAAATTTCTATCAGAAGTTGTCATGCAAGCCAAATATTTGATCAGAAAGCTACATTACCACCTGCACCATTGCATCTAGTAGTTGTTCTTGGACCATTCTCAAGATAGGGCATATATTTCATGACATGTAATCCCACCTCGACTGGGGGCATGGGTATATTATAGTTGTTTTCGACTGTTTTACTAAATGGGCTGAGGCGATACCTACATTAAACAATAGTGGTGAAAAGACTATATTATTTTTCTTCAACCATGTGGTTGCCAAGATTGGTGTACCACAGGCCATAGTTACAGATCATGGGTCACATTTTTGCAATCACATATTCGTTGAGTTAGCTGCCAAATTAGGATTTTCACATGATACTTCTACTCCATATTATCTGCAACCTGATGGACAAGTTGAGGCTATCAATGAAGTCCTTAAGTGCATGTTAGAATGCATGATTGTAGTTCACAAATGAAATTGGCATTTAATCCTATACTCGTCCTTCTGGGCATATTGAACCTCGGTGAGAAATGCTACCGAATTCACACCTTTTCAGTTGGTTTATGGTTTGGAAGCAGTCTTGTCGACTCAATGTGAAGTTTCGTCACTCAAACTCGCAATTGACTTGCTACCTAACACTTTTGAGGAAGAAGCACATTTCTTCGAATTAATCCATCTAGATGAAACATGTCGTGATGGCACATTGCTTAACGAGGCACATAAGAAATGAGTAAAGGCATAATGTGATCAAAATTTCAAGCCCCAGGTATTCTCACAAGGGGACCTGGTCTTGCTTTACGATTAGGAGTCAGATAAAATTTGTGCAGGAAAATTTGAACCACTTTCGATGGGCCCCATGGAAAATTTTAGGGGCGAATGTTCGCCGTTTGGCAAAATTAAGGGGTTTTAAATTTTTAGTGGGCGAATATTTTGTATCATAGTACATTTTTACAAATCTCCTCAAATAGCCCACTTTATTTTAAGGGAGAGGGTAATAAAGGTAAATTTAGCCCTTGAAATTAGGAGTTACAACCTCCCATTCGCCCATTTTCAAGAATAGGTTTTATTTAAGTGAATCCTATGGGCCAAAGTCCCAAATACCATATTTAGAAAAGAGGTATGGTAAATTAATAAAAATATAAATAAATGAGAGTTATGGTAAATAAATAAAGCATAATTAATAAAAATATAAATAAATGAGAGGTATGATAAATAAATAAAGCATTTTTCATATTTACTCCATAAGTCACCTTATATACATGCAAGGCTGTAAACAAATAAAAATATAAGTGAAATGGAAGTATGGTAAATAAATAAAAATATAAATAAACTAGACGCATGGTGAATAAATAAAACCTCTTTTTATATTTAGTCCATAACACTCGTCCTATTTATGAAGGCTCAAGAAAGAGGTTTTATTTAAGTGAATCCTATGGGCCAAATACCATATTTGTAAAAGAGGTATTGGGTAAATAATAAAAATATAAATAAGCGAGGGTATGGTAAACAAATAAAAAAGACATTTTTTATATATTTACTTCATAAGTCACCTTGATTTATTGAATGGTATGGTAAATTAATAAAAATATAAATAAACAAGAGGTATGGTAAACAAATAAAACATTTTTTTATCTTTTATATTAATACCATGCAAAAAAACATTATTAACCCTAATATTAGTATTAATAAAATAAAAAATGGCACATGGTATTAACCCATGGTATTCACCAAAATGGCAAATGGTATCGACTCATGGTATTCATTGGAATGTAGCCTATTTAAATGGGGGAATTAAACCAGAATAGATCCATCTTTACTCTGGATCTACCCCCAAGAGGTATCAAATATCGTGATATGCAAACTAGCATAGAGTGAAAAAATATTTGATCCGATCAAGAGTAAAAATGGATGTTGTAATTTAATGTATGTAAAACATTTTAGCTTTGTCAAAATAAAAATAAAATAAAAATCAACTATTAATTTTATTAATTTTTATAAATTACTAATAGTAATTTTTAAGCTCAGGTTTATGATAACCCATGGTATTGACCCATGGTACTCATGTGAGCATAGACTATTTAAAGGGGAAAATCTATCTTAGATCCATCTTAATTCTGGGACTACCAAGTGCTCAGAGGGATAAATAGATTTTATCACCCTAAGAGTGGTAGATGTGGAGTTAAGATGTATATAGGTTGGTTTTTATGATAATGAAGATATTAAATAGACTTAGGAAATTATATTGTAAAAACATCTTAAGGTGAATGTTTAAAGCATAGACATTGGACAAGTATATTTGTATACTTCTGTTTTAAACTAAAACAAATCCAAGGCTAAAAGGAATGGATTGATTGCCCTAGTCATCCTTCTATAACTTTCCAACATATGCTGGAGTAAACAGATTGTAATATGGGTAATTTTTCTAATTGCAAACGGGAACATACTTGTGTATTTGCAGGGTGGTTACAAGGTCCCTAGAAGTGGAGTAAACATATTGTAATTTGGGTAATTTTTCTAATTGCAAATAGGAACATACTTGTGTATTGGTAGGGTGGTTATGAGGTCCCTAGATGTGATGAATTTGAATTTTTCTTGGTTTTATATATAGTATTAGGTTTTTTCTCATACTTTCTGTGAATGGCACGGGTGAATTTTATCTTACACCCACTATATTATCGATATGTAATTTCGGTAATTTTGATTTC
>APFE031307935.1:125739-138074 GCA_000404065.3 Pinus taeda | reverse complement strand
CAGGGATTAGCCCCTTATTATATAAATTAGATTTGGGGTGGTTCTTAAAATTTTCCCTGATGGGTCCTAATATTTTTAAGTGCGTTTTGACGAAATATGCCTATGAGTCGGTAGATTATGATGGAGCTCCATTTTCTATGCCCATAAATGCGTTCCATTTAAAATGTTACTATGCTTAATTAAGTAGGGTAAAACTCATGCAAGTATGCCTGGATTGCTTGTGTGAGTGTGTTTCTTTTATGTTTTTTATTTGGTTAATTAATCCACTTCGCATTTATTGTAGATGTCAAACTTTTTAGAACCATCTGTTGGTTACACCAATGGTGCTAGTCATAGTATGCAAAACCTATCTTCTACAGCATGAGCCATTTTCGTTCCGAGCGGCAAGTTAAAGGTTTTTAGAGGGATTTGTATTGGTCGATCAACAAACAATATTGTTGAGTATAGCACATTAGTTTAACTTCTTTCTGATGCCATTTCAATTGGCATTCACCGAATTATCATTAGGGTAGACTCACAACTCATTGTGTTACAAGCTACTGGAATTTATATTGTTTGAAACCCAGCAATTGATTGCATGTTCCTTAGAGTTCGTATTTTGGAAAGGTATTTAGATTTTATTCAATATCAACATATTTCTAGAAGTCTAAACATATTAGCCTACTCTCTAGCAAATTATGTTTTAAATAGACATTTGCAACACATGTAAAGTAAATATTTTCAATTAGCATCATCAGTTGAATAGGATTCCATCACTCGACCATAATAAAACCTTGAAAGTAAATTGTAAAACGTTTTTACAAACATTCTGTGTCTAAGACCAAAATTGATCATTTGATCCAAAAACTAAATGTATCCAAAAATGATCTTAGTAAGCTAGTGGTGCTCATCACAAAAAGTCACTGCCTATGCTATCATGTGCAAAAGTTTCATTCAACGACCCGACACACCAATGGTGTGGCGTTGCAGTTGCATAGGTAGCTCCTCGATCTAAATATGTGGAATACCTATGGTTGAACCCTCTATGTTAATTTACAATTCAGCCAGAGTCTCTGAGAATCACTCGCCCTATAGATATCTATGCTGGTCCAGCTACATCTCATGGGTCTCCCATAGGTTGAACGGGTCCAATATATGTATACATAAAAAAATTGATTTTGTTTATTATTGGGGTTAATCAAAAACACAAAAAATGTAAATACTTCAAAAATTAAAAACACTTCGCCAAACAATTTGCCAATAACACTACACTTTGCTCGTGCTAGTAGTGGTAAATCTAGATCACCACGGAAATCCATTCCTGAATATGGATGTTATGCGAAATTCATCTCCTGTCAGTTGAATCATTCAAAGAATGTAGGGGTAAATACAATTTTAGAGTAGGCACCATGCCTAGCCATTAGATCTAGCCACCTCTGCAATTGTGGGTCTCTTGGTCCAAATACACCCAGTGAAATGAGTTGTTGTTGTAAGAGAGGTATTCTCTCCAACGCGAAAGAGATCGTGATGGATCCATAGCCAAAATTTGTGAGCTCTCCTTTTTTCACCTTGAATAGTTTCTCTTTCACACATGAAAAGACAGCCTTGCACCAGTTGAATGCTTTCGGCTATAAGAATCCTAAGGCATACTGCATGTATGACTTAGTGGCCAAATGGACTGTGGAACTACCAACCAATTTGGTAATGGTAAAAGGGATCACCTTAGCAGTAAATCACTAACATCCTTGATAAGTATATTTTCGTGTCTACTAGGTTGGGCACCATGAGTAGAGAACTATCACACATAATCTTTCACTGGTCTACCTCCATGGGCAAGACTTGTTACTGAAATGTGGGCACCTCGCCTCGACAATCCAGCTAGGAAGTATATATCATCGATGGTAAAAGGGATTTATTTGTCGTGAATGTGAAAAGTTTGATCGGTTGGATCCAATGACTGAATAAGAAACTGTAGAAGATCCATTTGCTGCCATAAGTTGGATAGCTTAAAATACTTGACTAATCCACAATTTCTTAGGGCCTTGACTGCTGCCTGATTACTCAAGAATATGATATCTTATTCTTCGTGTTCTCGTTCTCTCCATATGAGTACCATTTCAAATTCCTAATTTGGAAAAAGAAACCCTAGGGGCCTGAAAACCATAGAATGTTATTGACTAAAACAGGAGATAAAAGAAATGAAAGAGAATGGAATTAGTATCTACTTGATCCAAATAGTATAAGGAATGATCCCTTCAATCCTCTGTAAGAAACTGGTGAACT
The DNA here is from genome assembly GCA_000404065.3 of Pinus taeda. Classification (NCBI taxonomy): domain Eukaryota; kingdom Viridiplantae; phylum Streptophyta; class Pinopsida; order Pinales; family Pinaceae; genus Pinus; species Pinus taeda. The sequence goes on along the minus strand of APFE031307935.1, from coordinate 135,812 downwards.
TCAGAAAAACTGCTCCAGAAATTAGAAGGTAAAAACGAGATGGTGAAAATGAAAGGTAAGAACAATTTTTTATGTTTATTTCCTACACAATAATTGAGTAAACATTGGTTTTTTATTTATTTAATCCATGAAGATGTATTGTTTAATATTTTGATGGTATCTTGAGTAGTGTTAACAACTAGCAAGGAGTTATGATGTGCTTATGTGTAAATTTAACATCTTTGATCACAAAGCAAGCTTTTATCGCTTTTTTTAGCTTTGCTAAAAACAAAAAAGGAACCCCCTTGGAGTCCTCTTTAAGCTCTTTTCAGACTCTCTAAACATGAAAGCATTGCTGATAATTGCTCCTTTCTAGCTTGTTAATGGATTAGAATCGATGTTTACTGAGTATATTTTTACCCCTTCTTCAGAATGAGATAGATTAACTCCAAAAGAGGTACTCATTGTTCAAACATGCTCAATAGGTTCTCTCTTGAATTAATTTATGATTTTTTTGGCTTGAGAGACAAATGTACGAAAAATAAATTTTTAAGTTTCCTTTTTGTTTGTTTTAAAATCTATAAACATGAAAAGGACTAAGTTATCTTTGTCGCTAAACTTGTTAAAAACATCTAATAGTGACAAACTTGTCCATCTAGAAAAGACCGAGTTTCACCTTTGCTAGACTCACTAAAATATAAAATAGCGATGGATTCACCCGAAGGGTGGAATTATACAATAAAAATATGTTATCCTCCTCAATCTTGATAAAAATAAAGAGGTATTGGTCAAAAATGACTGGGGAAAAATGAGAAAAAGCTTGGAACACTTTATGGTAGTAGGTCACTCTTCAACATAACACTATCACCTCACCACCATGACTATGTGGGTTGGGCCATTTAGCTTGATGGTTATCACACCATTGGTCTATCATACCATCCATCAGTTTGGGTCAATGCTACCAATTCACTTCAGTGTCACTGATATGTTCAAGAGAAGTCATTCAGTTCAAAACTTCATCCTTTATGATACAATAAAGCTTCATTTTCATGCCCACATTCCTGAACCTTGTGTCGTCGATTGATATTTCATTTGCAAAAGTCATTTACCTCGTTTTGTGTCATTGACATGGGATACATCAAGGCCCAACTACGACGAGTCGCTTCCTCTCGACATTAGCACATCATCCAAGAAGTTGACTTAGAAACACCCCCTCAGTACCTTGAGGCTTGCATACATTAATGGCATGTTTCTCACTTTCGGCGATAGGTTGATATCAATGGCCTTTTACCAAAAGACTTCGTATGGTGTTCGACTTCAAGACATTTATTCATACCATGCAAAATTTATTGTATTTCCTTGAGGGTTATTATCATTATCGGTGATTCCTCTCACTTTTGTTAATGGCTTACATCATTGGCTGGTAATGAGATGATGTCTCTCCATGTTCGACTTCAAATCATGTATTCATATGCTTGGACTTGTACTTGAGTGAAATATTGGACTAGATTGAAGAACTCAGATCTAGTTTCATCTTTTCGGGCTACGATATATTTTACAGGAGTATTACATTAAATGTACAATGGATTTACACTCATGGTCATCCATTCATGGGTCTGTATCTCTAGACAACTATATTTGTACAAGTAATGAATGTTTATAAAGCTAAGCATGAGTATACCTTCCCTCAACTATATTATGAGAAAAAATCAAAGTATCATGATACTTGTATTGTAACTGATGTAGGTCTCCTTCCGCTTTGAAACCTTCTCTCCAATTGGTAAATCATATCACTCGACATGTTTATTTTTAACTTCATGCTTTAGGGCGCAACTATTATAGGAAAATTTGGGCACATCAAAGCAAACTTCCAGATCGGTGTTATTAGGGCCTATCAACCCTTAATTAAGTTGTTTTCACTCCCTAATGAAGTTAACCTACATCATGCTTGATTCCCAAGAGTTTCATGTCACCATTCATCCAAAAAATCCCCTAAGGAGATCATCTGAGGCAACCTTCTGTTTGGCTCCAATGCAATACAGGAACTAGATTTTCTGGGTGCCATGCATCACATCTAGCCTTTGTTTCACCTGCGATGAGTGAGGTTCATCGAATTTTTGAAATGAATCCATTGGATTCCTCATCTAGTGGATCCTTATAGAAGTTTCTAAATGGATTGGGCTCACATTTGGGTGAGGAATGAGACGAATGAACCTTGATTCGTTCTCCCTTCCTCCATAGAAACACTTCCCAATTATGGCAAGGAATTCATGAGAGCCATTAATGGCTTAACCTCCTCATTCAGCTATAAAAGGACTAGGCATCTCGAGGGTGGTCTAGGTTGAAACTTTTTGATCTAAGGAAACATTGTTGGAAAGATATTAGTGGAGAGAGTAATGTTATTATGTCAAATTGTTGTTTCATGAGGAGAGAAGGGTTTGAAGTTGGAAGGATGACGTTGAATCAGACATGCATCTACATGTGTTGTAATATTTCCTTATATGAATAAAGAGTTATATGCTTTTCCCATGCATGTGTTATGCGATGTATATTGTACTTTTGATTCTATAATATGTTTAGTTAATAGATCGATATGTATGATTTGATGCTTTTCTGTCTCAGCTTATGTGTAGGTACCTTTCAAGCGAGTTAAGTATGGAAGGGAGCGATGAAAGTGGTCAAAGGGAAGAGGGATTGAGCAAGAGATATAGATTGGTTCTTTTTCTCCTCTTTGTTTTATCCATTAGCTATAGGAAAAGCAATGGAATTACTCTAACTTTTGTTCTAGAATTTCTACTAGGTCTAGGGGTTAGTCATTTGGAGAAACACTAAGATTGCCAATAACTTTGTGGGAGGAGGGTGTTACAGGAGAAAAAATTCACAACCTTTTTCAGTTTACTTCTGACTCTTCTTCACTATCGCACTTTGAGGATTCTTGGAGCACTTTAGAATTCAACTAGATTTGGAGGTTGGCAAGAAAGCAAGAAAAGGAAGGAGAATGACGAGAAAAGGAAAGAAGAAAAGGAAGGAGAAGGATGGCTAAAAAAATTTAGTACGATGGAAAATGTGAATGCATGCTACATGCATTTGTTTATTTTTTGCCATTAGCATGAGCTTTTTTTGGTTTGAATGTGATTTCAACCTTACCTTATCATTTCTCACATAACCATGATGTGATGGGATTCATTGTTGTTTGAGCTTTGTATTACAAGAACGTTTTGGAACTAGGTGAGGTGGTCTTAGTAAATACCCAAGGGTTTTGGGTGGAAGTGATATTCTAACGGAAGCCATTGACAAGTGGGTGGAGAGAAGAAAATTTCTCAAGGTATGGTTAAATAATTCTAAGACAAAAAAGTTTGGTTTGTTTTTTCTATCTCAAGACCAGTTTAGGTGAGATAACTATAGCTTGAGGGTGGATGCGGTTTAACCTATGAATTACAATTTTTTTTTATTTCTTAGTTTATCGTCTGATATCCCGCATTCATGCTTTAGATATGGAACAATGGTGATTTACTGAATGAAATATTTCATTTAACCCAATCTATGGTTGGGTGGTAAATGAAAGACCCTGACTTGGTTTGATACTGCATAAGTGAATATGGGATATTCTTCTAATGTAATTAATAAGCACAAGTACTTGTTATTATGAGGATTTTATGGATGATTTTTCATGTTTGCTATTTTTGTTTTATACTTGGTTATACAATGTGCAACTTTTTGTTACAACTAAAATTTATTAAGTTATGCAATTATTAGTGTTTAGATTAAAGTGTAAAAGGGGTGAGGAATTCTAAAAAACTTCTAGTCTCTAGGAGTCTCATTTTTCATTAAAATTCTCCCAACAATTGCTACAATATTATGAAAATTGTAACCACCAATTTCCCTTCCAACTCTAACCTAACCCATGGAAAGAAGGAAATTTGGCATGGTATTATGTCACAATTTTCTACATTCAATTATGAATTCACAAACTTTGGTTAATTTAAATTCCTCAATGTACACCTTTCTTCCTTAGACTAAAAGCTTCTTTCATAGATATAATGGGTTACTCCAAAATAGTCCCATTATCCTATGGAAAGTATAAGTTGCATGAGATAGGGATGGATGGGGCAATAGAATACAAACTTAGGAATTTTTTTGTTGAATGGAAAACTCCCCTCCCGGCCACTTGGAATGTCATGTTATTAAAACATATAATTGGAATTCATCACCCCATTTTACTGTCCACTTATAGATTTCTAAATCCCCATATGTCATGTCTAATGTGATCTCTGGTAGCAGTATATAAATTCAATTACTCATGAAATGATTTATAATAATCCATTAACATCATGGGCCTTAAATTTCTATACCTTTAGCCTTAGAACACATTTCATAAGCATGTAGGACTAAAAAGGCCTAGTTAAACATCCTAAAATAAATATGTATAATTTAATATGGGGTATCTAGGATTGTTAAGAGGATCTACCTCTCTAATTGAAGATTCATTATGCTCCCTAGAGAATGAAGAAAAAATTTACTAAATTATTTTATGAATAACCGACCATCCATTACTTTGAGATTTTTAGAGAAGGGATTGGTATAACGTCAGTATCATTCAGTACCACTATGATCTTCTATTATGTTTCCCTCAGATTGTTTATTACCAAAGTTTCCTTTATGGAAGTATTTTTTTCTCATTGAGAAATGGAAATATATATACCTTCTCTCTACCTCATTTAACCATTGAATTCTTCATTTTTCTCTCTAAGCAATTTCCTCTTACTTATGGTTATAGCCATTTGTGAGTAGAGATAAGTTTCCTACTCAACAAACTCATTTTTTTATTATTTCATGAACGACTTGTAATGTTAACTGGTCAAATTATGTAGATAGGTCTACTTAGGCTTTGAACATGTCCCAAAACTCCTACTTATTCAACTAACTCAAATAGGTCTTGACACATTTTAACCTATTTTAGAATATGTGCATGATGGCGTCATTATTTGTGAGGGCTTACTACAAGTATATATCAATATTGTGTTAAGAGAAAGGGTGTTGGATCCAAAAGGATTCAACGAAAGGAGATTTTTTTGGCAATTCCATTCCAATCCTTTATTAGTCATACTAGGTAGTGATTGAATATATAAATAGGAAAAATTGAGGATTTTATAATGACACATAAAATATTAGCCATTTAGAGATAATGAAATAATATAGCGTGTAGGAAATTTTTGTTGATCTCCACTTTTGTTGTTGCAAGTATACAACCCATTGCTGGTATCCTAACTAAGAAATTAAATCTCTTTAATTATATGAATAAACATGCTTGACTCAATATATACTAGACACAATCCTCCTCTTTTCTAGAATTTTAATGATTTTGAAATGAACCAACACCACAATGTAATGTTTTTCCCTATAAATTATAGCCCATGGAAAAGGATGAACATTTTGCCCCATATACATTTTTGAGACATCCTTTATTAGGAAAGCTATGAAGTTGAGTACTTTGCAAGGCTTGTTCTTTAGAAACCAATATTTTTGTTTCATTTGAGGCCTCTAATGTTCAATGATAGAATCTTCATTGGGTTGGAGGGAAGGGATGGAATGAATCTGTAAGAGATTCTATCAAAATTTATGTCATTTTCACCTAGATATTGTAGTTGTTTACTCTAGTCCTACCTCATTTTTTCGTCCTTGATTCATTTGTTTCTTAGGTGTTTACTCTGAATGCTATAAAGAAGGCCTCAGGGTTTTCCTTAATAGATTTTGATGTGTTTAATGTCATTTGATATAGGATTTGGAAATTAATATAGGCTTTTGATATAGGCTTTTGGTATAGACTTACGGGTAATTTTCTTGCCAAGTTTCTATACTAAATTATGGATCTACTTCATGAAGTTCAATGTCATGATGGTGACGGTGGTATATTTAAACATTAATATCTATACACATGGTAGTCTCACTCACATCTATTACAAATGAATCTAATTTCTTGTAGTTCATTGGTTGAAGTCAATTATTGTCAAGATAGGTAAGGAAAATACAATTTTATTAGAGCTTTAAGATATCCATGTGTACATGGATTATAGCATAGCATGTGTATGTAACAAAAATTGTTAGCAATGTACAATTGTGCTTCCTATGATGAAAATTACCTCTCTTTGTTTTCTCTTATTTTCTTCTAATTTATAAAGTACCCTTATTATAGCAACTATAATCTTGTATGAGAGGTTAACACCTCCTCTCCATGGTGGAATAATGAGAGCTTCCTTAATGCCCTAGAGATTAAAGAAACTTTAACACTTAGATCCAAAGAGATACTAATTGAGATATGTGTTCTTTATAACCATATGCAACAAAAGCAAATTAAGTCAACTTAAATGTATGAAATGTCATAAATAATGACAATGACATGCTATGTCTCTTCTAAAATTTATCATTCCTTATTATTATACTTGTTTAACTACATTATAGTGATTTTCTCATCAATGTCTTTTTAAATATCAAATTATTCTCTAGAATGATGAAATAATAGATAAACATAGTAACAATAATTTTTTTTATAAAATTAAAAACCAGTTTTCTAACAATAAGCTCACTTTTCCTTAATGACAAATCACCCTACTACATTTATATCATTGTCAATAAATAAATAAAATTCTAAAATATTCTCATAACATCATTAGAACATACAACCTTCTCCAATACATTTATATCATCATCAATAAATAAATACAATTTTAAACTATTCTCATAACAACATTACAACCTATAACCTTCTCCAATACTTAAAAATTTAAGAATCTTTATGATAGTTATAAGATATTTTCTTTCTTTTTTCTCCTTCCCTTCTTAAATCCACACAAATATTCTATAAATAAAAAATCATTTTCAAAATTTAAATGAGATTGATGTAATAATCAACGCGATGCATAGCATTCATGCTCATGACCACTGATAAATAATTGAACGATAGCAATAGTAATAAACAGTCTTCAATACCCTCTCCTTCTCATGACGATATTCTCATGATTGTATGAAAGACTACCTAAGGGATTTCAAATGCTTTCTATCAGTTCTTAAGGTTCCTCATCTTTTCATTCTATTCTAGATTTTGGTGCAAGCTTATTAAATTTATTATAGTGTAATTTTGTATATTGAGGCCTAAAAAAATTAAACTACTATGAAATAATAATCTTGGTATATTGAGGCCTAAATTCACGTGTACCCGACAAAAACGTTAACTAACATGAAATCATAAAATAAGAGTGTTTAATGTCTAATTTCGAACTTCAGAAATACTTTATGTTAGGCCTTTAATGTTCATCCACAATAAACTTCACACGTACTTCATAATCAGCTTCAAACTTGATGAAATAAACATGATGAAAATTTAGAATGAATATTAAAATAATACGTTTAACAAAACAATATTTGGCTATAAAATGCTAATACGAAAAACTATGAGCATAACCACATTTATGCAATGTCCCAACTCATATAAGTAGATTATCAGCCAATGCCCTAGGGTGCAAATCCCATATTTACACCAACGTATTCGCGTTTACACTGTTTAAAAATCCAAAAGTAACAAAATTTACACTTGAAATTTGTTGGAATGTTAATTCCAACTGTAGGTTGCAGGGAACAGGGATGACGTGGGCAGCGATGGATGCCAACAGTGATCGCAGAGTTTTCCGGTCACCTGAAACCTATCGCACCAGCTTTCCGGCGAAGGAATATCCCGGTGATCGACTCTGATAAAACCTGGAGTAGACGCGTGGAGGTGGGGTGACATCACCCTCTGACATTTATCGGACGATAAATGTCGGTCAAAAATCCCCATCCGATATTCGTCCGATCAAAGGGAATGTTCTCTGCCATCCGATCGCGAGAAAGGTGCATACAGGGTGTGGTAAAATTAAATAATGTGTGGAGTAAAGTTCGGTCAGAACACCCCATCAGATACCCGTCTGATTGAAGCAGATCTGCTCCAAGTTTGCTCACTGTCGGATCAAGGTCAAACAGGGTACACTCTGCAGGGCATGGAGAATGCTTAAAGTTTTATTTTTCACCAGTGAATTAATTCATGAGTACCTTCGCCATGCGGAAAATTAAATGGCGTATTTAATTTTATTATTTTTTTTATGAAGCTCGTTGACTATAGGTTATGATTTTAGTTTTTATGTTCATTGCATATGAAAAACAGTGAGACCCCTGCAGCGCGATAAAAAAAAGAGGGGAAGAACTTACAGAAGTGCGAGTGAATTTTTTTTTGTATTGTCATGTAATTTTTTTTGTTGTTCATTTCTGAATACGCAATGAAAACACACAGCAGTGTGTAGAAAGAAAAAAAGAACAGAGGCACCAAATGAAGAAAATGGTAAAATGCAGCACCAGCGTAAAAAAAATTTTTGGTAATGTAAGAAATGAAAAGAATGCACAACAGTGCAGGAGAAGAAGGAGGAGAAGTGAATGAAGAAAACTAGGGGGTAGTTTGTTTCAAAACCATGAATTGTTTCACACAGGAGTGAAAAGGTAAATCTGTAAATCCCTGTAATTTTTGTTTTCACACAGCAGTGAATGTAAATGAAATATTTACACACAGTGGTGTAAAATTTCAAAGGAGGCAGAGTAAACTTTTGTAATGTTTTGGTGAATCCCTCTGAGTGAAAGAGGATGAATATGTCTCAGTAAATTCTCAGGTGAAAACAGAGTTTTGGTTGAATGCTGTTTTTGGTAAATCCCTCTCAGCAAAGAGGATGAATATGTATTAGTGTTTTTATTTTAAATGAATGGAAATCTTTATGGTGGTGAAATACTCTGTTCAGTAAAAAATTTTTTAAAGCTCCTCTCTGCAAAAATATCCTGGAGCAAAGGAAACAGAGCATTTCCTTTGTGTGCATAATGTTTGGTTTTGGTATTTTCCCATTGCAAAAATACCCAATAGTGGTATCAGAGCTAGTCCAGGCTCTTTGATGGTGACAGAGCAGGTTCATGCTCTTTGAAGTGTCAAAGAAGCTGAAGGAAAGACCCTTGTTGCAGCAGTAGTAAAGCTTCTCCAGCTGTGTGAAGTTTCAGCCAAAGGGATTCAGGTATTTCTCAAGTTTTTGAGTTGTTGTTGAAGAAAGAGTGAGTCATTTTAAAAACAAGTCAGGGATCTTAAAAATAGTTAAGAATGGCAAGGTCAAAGAAGAAAGTGTCCAAATCCCCTAAGGCTGAGTCTCCCTCTACTATTAAAATAGAAGACAATCTATTTGAAAGCATTTTATTTGAGGCTCCAAGGTTCAATGGAAACTTTGATATATGGGAAATAAAAATGAGGACTTTCTTACAGTCTGAAGGAATTGAAATTTGGGAGTCAGTGATTGATGATAGCAAAATGGATGGAGAATCCAAGGAGTACAATGCAGAAGCAGCAAAGACAATCTTGGATGGGCTTCCTGATTCTGTAAAGAAGAATCTAGGAAAATATTCATCAGCAAAGGATATATGGGACAGACTTCATGACCTTCATGCAAAGGGAGCACTGACCATGACCATCAGTGAAGAAGGAAAGTCTGAACCCATCATAGAAGCTGAAAATGAGAAGGTTGACCTCATCAAGCTTCAAGTGCAATAAAGGGATGAAGAGCTTGCCAAGCTTAAGAAGGAACTTGATGAAAGCAGAAGGAAGCATCATGAAGAAGTCATATCCATGACAAATCAGTTAAATAAAGCAAAGAAGCAGGAAGATGCCTTGTCAAGTCAACTTGAACAAAGGCACAAGAGAGTGAACAAACTTGTAGAAGAGATTGGACAGTACAAGGTAGAGGTATCCTCCCTTAAGTCTGAGGCACAAGAAGCCAAGAAGCAGGCACAAGAAGCTGAAAAGAAAATGGAGAGCAGTCAAGCAGAAATCTCCAAAATGAAGTCAGATATAATCTCTCTTAAAATAGCAGCAGCTGAAGCTACTCGTAGCAAGGAAGAAACTGAGAAACAACTTGCAAAGAAGAATAATGAGTGTGAAAGATTGGAAGAAGAGATTGTCCTCCTCAGGAAGAAGGTTGAAGGGATGAACAAGATCATGAAGAGCTCTCAAGCTTTGGATGACATGCTCAGCTATCACA
>APFE031307935.1:80602-110316 GCA_000404065.3 Pinus taeda | reverse complement strand
TACATTACATAAATGAACAATTCTTGGATTATACAAATGACAAAACCTCCTTTCTATATATAGGAGTCTAAGGAGTCACAATATAACTCAGCCGACCTAACAATAATAATATAAAGCCACAGTAATAACAATATGGGGGCAATAGGGGCACAACAATATTAATAAGGGGTACAACTACCATAGTAATGGGGTAATCACTAGTATTATAGGGACCCAACAATGTGACTGACTGTGATGGATTACATGTCGCTTGCATGTTGATTTCATGATACCTACTTACATCCTTGTATGTTAGGTTACATTTTTGAATATTTTGATTACATGCATCAGTCTTGTAGATTGATTACAAGAACTATTCGATTATGTTCGACTACATGCGGTTATGTGTATTGGTAGTTCATTAGGCATTACTTATGCATGTTGATGGTTGCATGTGGCAATGTCTACAATGGAGTAAAGGTTGTTGTTGTGCATCTATAGTAGGTGAAACATGCCGTGTGAAGTCATTGTATGTTATTTAGGTCATCATGGTGCTATTGGATGTTATGATGCTAATGTGTTGGCTTAGATAGAGTACGAGATGAAGATCATTATAATGAGGTTGCAACATTGGACTTTGGGGTAAGAGCAGATTGTCATACATGTATTATATGTTTGACATGCAGGTATGCAAGCCAAGGATTTTATATACTTTAGGTTTATATACATTAGGCTTATGAACATGTATTTGATGTTATGGTTACATTTATGATAGATGTTAGATGATTAGTGTGGTTATATGCACATGTGTCAGATAGCCAAGAATGATAGTAACTTGTAGTTGTATGCATTTCTATTGTTGTTTTATATTAGATAACCTGATGATTATGCTATATGTTGTTGATGAGTATGCTATAGGTTAACTTGTTGATTGTTATATGATAGTTAGCTTGATAATATGGTTTTATGTTGTTGATGAGCATGATATATAGTTTATTGTTGTTATATGCTATTAACATGATGATTAGGGTTATTTCATTGAGATATTGATGTTATAATTTGGATTGGTCATATGAGTGATGGTTATATTCATTGCCTTAAAGATATTGATGTTATATGTATTGTGTTGACCTGGTTTGACCTATGGAGATGGTCATGGTTGCGATATTCAAGTACGAACTGACATATTTCTGAGATGGTGTCATACTAATCTTTATTTAATTTTCATATGTATAAATGATAATTATGTATGCGTTTATGATTTGAACATGTTAGTTAGATATTGTTATGTATATCATGATCTTATGAGTGCTTGAGTTGACATGTTGTAAAATTATATCTCGCTAACTAGATTGATAATGCAGACGAGATAGCCTCCCCTAAGGTACACTAAGGTATGAGTTTGCTTATGTATTATACTTGGTGTTTCATAGTTGATTATGTCATCTATTTGATGTTTGATCGTTTGGTGCGTAGTTGATTTATTTAACATGGTATGCTTGCAAGTGGTTGAATAATTGATTAATTGATTAATATGAGTATGTGTTCAAATGATTTTATTTTAAGATGATTGTACTAACATGTATGTGTTGAGACAATTGATATGTACTTGAATCTAGTTGATAGTTGTACTATTATGGCTGATGACTATGAGTTGACTATGGATTATGACATGATTGTTAGTCTTGGTAATGGTTGATTTCAAATTGATAGATATGTTTGTCTTGATATTTGGAACATGTGATTGACATGTGTGGGCAGTTGTAGGGAACATGCTTGGTATTAGCGTGACAAGGCAATAATTGATGTGTTTATATAACTAACAATTGTGTGATGTGAAAGTACATCGTAAGACTCGCTTGCAGCAAGGTAAAAAGGTAAAAGAAAGGAATTGGACAAGAATTCCTTTGGCTATGTTTGGAATCCCTAATCCCAAAAGATTTATTTATTTGCATACATGAGGTCTTATTAACCTTAATATAGTTTGATATTATGTGGATACATGCTATATTCATCAACATGTACCTGACAGGTGTATTAGTTAGTCTTTAGCTACAGGTGGATCTATTAAAGGATTGGATTCCCTTGAGAGATGGCATGGATGTGTTTAGTTGCAAGCATCAATCTTGGCACAACAAGATAAGGTAACTGTTGTATTTTTATTTATGCACTTACAATTAGTTGTTTATAGTAGTATGATGCAGAGGATCGCATGGCAAGAAACTGCATTGAAATCTTGAAGAAAGTTCTGTTTGAGTTTCCTTGGGAACCATGGGGATTGAGTCATGGTGTTTTTTGTTAGTCTTGTGCCTTTGGACTTTTATGAATTGTTGAGCTTTATGTGTGGCTTTGCTTATGTCTAGGGTATGGCCATACCACTTCATTTGTGGAGTCATGTTGTTATTGGTTTTTATGGTCTTCTTCTTATTTATTTGTTGTCTTGCCTTTTACATTTTGAGTCTTGGGAATTGGTTGGGAAAGAGAAAAGTTGATGGAAATTGGGAGAACTATGTGGTACCCAATAGGTGATGCAAGACATATATGAATCTATGTGCATGAGTGAGCACAACGGAAGGGAAGACTACGACAGTCGTTTGGATTGGTTGGGTCCATTGTGGTAAATGGATATTAGCAGTGTAGACACAAGAAAGGTAACTAAAAAAGGTAGAGTAAATGGATCTGAGGCATAAGATGCCTTGGATATGTTGGGAATTGTTGTTTTAAATATCATGCATGTCATGCATGAATAAAGGAAGTTTTCTTAACCTTGACCTTATGTTGTCTGGCAATTTTGTTATGATCATGATTATGCTGATGTTTATATATGTATACATGAATGTATGTATGTCGCTGTCTGATAAGGTGATGATTGTTTTATGCTAACAATTATATATATATATATATAGATAGATAGATATATGTCTCTATGTCACTATCTGATAGGGATTGTCAAGGATCATTATTGTGAAGGGATAATTGCTTATGCAATTGAATGGCATGAAGAGGTTCCTGGTTCATGAGGAACCAAGTGGGAAGAGTAGTCATGAAAAATATACGAGGTCAATATCATGTGGATATGATTTTGTATTGTATACTTGTATTATGCCTATGTTTATGTTATGATGGGTAATGTTGAAGGATACATCAGCAAAGTGAAAGCAGTGTGGTCTGTGGCATGCTAGGATAAGCATGGATGGGATACCAAAAGCAAGGTTTCTTGGTAAGGACAATATGGTTTTGGATGTGTGGTACTACTGCTATGCATATGTTATATATGTTGTACATGTTGCATCTATGATGTGTGAACTTATGATGTTGTGTATACATAGCATGTGTACATGTTATTTATGAAATGTTATGTATATGATGGTACAAATAGGGTTCTACAAATATTGCATATGGGGTGTTGTATACATATTGTACTGTTTTCATTACGTATATGTGGCGTGTGCGCATATGGTGCTATGTACATGTTGGATATGTGGTATTGTGTACATATTGTACTGTGTGCATGATGAATATGCAGTGTTGTGTGCATATGGTGATATGCGCATGTTGGATATGCAGTGTCGAGTGTAGATGATGCTATGTACATGTTGGATATGCAGTGCTATGTACAAGCAGTGTTGCGTGCATGTGGTACATTGGTACTATGTACATATGGTGTGTTGTGCATGATTTTACAAGTGGTTCCATGTGAATGTGGTGTTGTGTACACATTTTACAAGTGGCATTGTGTGCATGTGGTGCTATGTATGTGTTATGCATATGGCACTGTGTACATGTGATGTCGCGCACATGTCGTGTGTGTGGTACTGTGTACATGTGGTATTTTGTATGCATTATATAGTGGTGTAGTGTAGATGTGGCATTGTTTACATGTTAAGCAAGTGGTGCCATGTACATGTGATGTTGTGCACACATTGTGTAGGTGGTGTGGTGTACCAGTGGTACTCTGTACATGTTGTACATATGGTACTAGTGCATGTGTGGTATTGCGTGCATGCCATACATGTTGTGTTATGGGCATGCAATATTATGTACGTGCATCATAGTCATGGTATTACGGCGTGCGTACTGATTGTGCAGTACTCTGTGTAGGTACACGTATTGGGTGGTATTTCACATCAAGTATAGATGGATGCATTGTATTGTATACATTGGGTGTAGGCGTATGTGTTGTATGTCAAGTGTAGATGTATGTATTGCATGGTGTGGTATGTCACGTGATTGTATGCGTGTGATGCACACTATGTGTCTATGCACATGGTTTAGTAGAAGGCACTGGGTGTTTGTTGGGTGTAGTAACTGATCTAGTGTGCGTATGGAATAAAGACAAAGGTAGAAGCTAAGGATAGATGAAAGGATAAGTATCAACGTTTTATTTTAGTTTTATTATGCATGTGATTTATGAATATGGTATGTGATGATTATATCTGATCTATGATTTCATTTTATTTATGATTTTGATCTATGATGGTTGTGTTTGAGCTAACCTAATGTGATATTTTTATACATGTTGATTTGGTCAAAGATGCTAGTTTGACTTCTTGTGACAGGAAGTGAACAAGATTCCAAGTGTACCTTATTGAAAAACTACCAATGAGGTATGATTTGAAGTTATTTCAATTTATTTTGAATCTAATGGAAGTTATGTTCTTGCTACAGGAAGAATGAACATGCCCAATTGGGTAGTTAAAATCAACTACAAGAATTAGTAGCTTCATATGGTGGTTTGGTGGTTGCTTATGGTGGTTTGGTAGTTTCTTTATGATGGTTTAGTACTTTATTATGTTGGTTTAATATATGATTTATGGTGATTGATATATTCTTTATGATGGTTGATATATGCTTTATGATGATTTGATATGTGTTTTATACTGGTTGATATATGCCTTGTGATGTTTTGATATATGCTATATGATGATTAGTGTATGATTGATACATGTTTGGTATATGATTTGGCATATGTTTTGGTATATATTTTTTGATGATGTTGTTATATGTACAACCGTGTATGGATGTAAATACCATAACGAGCTAGGTTATAAAGCTCCACTGTGCGGTATGGGTGTAATGCTATTATGCTATCATGTGGTTATGTTACGATGATGTTATGAGTTTTATTAAGCAGAATGATCATTGTAAATACCGTAATGAGCTGTGTTATAATGCTTCACTATGTGTTGTCATGTCATTATGATGTTATGTCTTGAGCAGATCTTTCATTGTAATTACTGCATTGAGCTAGGATAGAAAGCTCCACGAGTAGTATGTCTTATTTCAGCAGGCTGCTGATGTATAGGTGTCATTGAACACCGAGGACAATGTTCCCCCAAGTGGGAGGGTTTTGTAACAACCCTTAAAAAAATTCCTTGTAAAATTATATAAATACCACGGATGATGGGACACGTATTCCAAGATGAATGATGGGCAAGACATCCTAGGGGGTGTTCATTTGGTTGTTTATGGCTAAGAAAATTGGCAAAGGCAATGGCTAAGGCATTAAAGAGGAAAAATGGCATTTTTGGGACATTTATTTATGAAAATAATGGAAATTAGGAGAAAATGAAGGTGAAAGGTCACATGTTGCATGTGAGGAAGAAATTGAAGGAAAATAATGGAAAATGAAGAAAATAGAGGCCTCATTAATAAAAAGGCTTATGAGAATCAGTGGGAAAGACTTGGTTAGTTTAGATTTGGACCTCTCTCATTATTCTCTCTCTATCATACTCTTGGATACCTAGAGTTTTCTTGGAGCACTTTGGCATTGGAGCAAGAAAAGAAAAGAAGGCAAGAGGAAGCAAGGAACAAGTAGGGAAAGGTAAGATCAAGCAGCTACAACAGGCATCATTGTAGGTATCAACTTGCATGTGTATTTTTCTTACTAGATTTGGCATGCATAAGATTGCATGTGTATTTCCCTTGCTAGATTTGGCATGCTTGGGATTGCATGTGTTTCTTTCCTACCATGGCATGGGTTTTGCTAGGTGTGACAATATTTTTAGCCTAGCCTTGCCATTTCCTGATAGATTTGATGAGATGGGTTCTCTCATGCGTTTTGTGGGGTATGGTCGGATTGGATTCAAAGCTGAGTGGGGTGGATCTCCGAATTGACAAACACATGGTGGTAGTCGTCCTTGAACTGGAATGAGGATGCATGAAGCCACTGGCCTAGTAACCCCTGAACCAGACTGTGGGTTTTGGTAAAGCCAGATTGTGTGCCTCGGTGGGCCTAGGAATCATTCCCGGTGAATGGTGGGATATACGGTAAAGCCAAGAGGTGGATTTTCTCTCCATTTGGCCTAGTGATTCTAGGATTGAATGCATGGTAAAGCCTGGAGAGTATGTCTCGATGTAGGACCTAGTGATTTCTAGATCAGACTGCAGATGCATGGTAAATCCTAAGAGACTAGGAGGCGCTCAGATTCCTCACATTGTAGGCAAAGAACTCTGGTGGCATCCACATTGATTGGTGTTTTTTGATGTGTTCTATGAGTCCCACATTCATGGTCAGAATATGGCACGAGGGTGATTGGCTAAAGAGAGACTTGGCTCAACCAATCTATGGTCGGGTGGAATGTGGTAGTCCCATCACTAATTGGTTCATTGCATTTATTAATGAAAAATTCATTCCCTTGATTTTCATGTGAAAATGTACTAATATATATATATGGATTTTGATGGTCGATATGTTTATTGTATTTATGTTCCTATTATGTTGTTTATATGCACATTTACCTCGGAGGTTGTTACACTGAGTCATAGCCTATAAAAGAAGAGTAAGAAGGTTTGAAAATCCATTGAAGTTTACTTGCAGCAATGAGAACATATAATCTAAGGTCACAAAGTATTGATACAATGGTAGCGAGCTACAATGGCCATCTAATCATTTTATCTCATCACCTGCCATAGCTCAGCATTTAAAGATCTATTTCATGCAAACAGGGCTTAGGAATTTATACAAGATAATGTTGTACCTATATATGAGAGTGGTGGATCTACATATTGTCAATATTTCTAATCTTCCGCAAGCTTTGAAATAATAAGGAATATTTTTCATTGTTGTTGTTCCAAAGTACCAGTTATAGTAGTAAGTCCAGTTCCATAGCACCGAAAGTATATGACCACTCCTCCTTGGTTATCCTTGGTATAGAAAGTGATATCTTTTACCTCGCTCGCCTAAAACTAACCCCATCAACATTTAAACCTCATAAAACCACCATACCATATTTGAACATCCAGCCATTCACCATTTACGACAACTAAAAATAAATTACTTCAATTTTTTAATCATATTAATATTTATTTTATATAAATTTGCATATGTTTTTATATTGGTTATTTATTTGTTAGAAATAAAAATAAACAAACATTTGGTGACATATGGCCTTGGATACAATCCATATGCCCTCACTGCCTTGAATCATTACTTTAGGACAATTTTAGAAAGACTCCAGAAGGAAATTTAGCCATTTGAGTGGATGCTTGCAATGGAAGTTTGCAGTGGAGGAGTTGCTGGGTTGGGCAGTCAAAAAAAGGATAACACAACTCAATCTCTGAAAAAATGTAGGTAGGGAAAACCATGGATAAGTTTCTCGTCCACGCTCCTACAATTGATGATCATAGGTATTTTACCATTTATATTAACAAGAAAATAATGAGTACTTAATGATTAATATTCTTCTGACTCAATACCCAATTCCTCTTATGCTGGTGGTAGTCGAAATGGATCAGAGCAAATTCTTCTTCCCTACTCGTACTCTAAGCACTTGAACTGCTAGCACCCTCATTTAGTGACTGAGGAACTCTTGTATTCTACACATCGGGTAACTTTTCTAAGGGTAGTGAAGTTTGAAACTAAAAAAAAAAATTATCTTCCTCTATTTTTTTTTTTCTCTATTAGACTAACCTAAGTACCAACGGGGGATTTGAACCGGTGACCTATCACAAGGAGTGCCTTAACAAGGCACCCATTCACCGTCAATCCAAAACCCCGTGGGCATCTTCCTCTATTTCATTATGCACATGAATTGTAAAAAAAGTTGATGTTTAAAAAAAAAATTACAGAATCACATAGACATGTAATGGAAATAAAATTAACACTCCTGCAAATATATGTTTTCTACATAGTTCTATTTTACACACCCAAAACAACTGATCATCCAAAAGTTATATCCCCATATCCCATCCATCACCTTGATCCTGAAGTAGATGTGGGAACAGGTCCCACATTTGAATCCTTGGACAATCTTCTAGAATTCATGAACAGGGAAAGGTATTCGAGTGCAAACTCGACCAAATCCTTGGAAAATCTTCTAGAATTGATGAACAAGGAAATTTATTCGTGTGCAAATCCGACCAAAAACATTTTCAATGGAAGTCCTGTAATGGACGTTAATCCATGCTTGCTAAATCATGGCCCCTAAGATGTCAAAACAAGCAGACAATCACCCGTACTTGCTAGTTGTGCAAGCAAACTTGTCATTCCCATTTTCATGAGAAATCCAAGGCATCGACTTAACTGTGCACAGATAGACTCATATGGCAAATCATTACTATTAGCACAAAACCCTGAAACAAACTACCAATAGGAATTTCCCAACCCAGCAAGGGAAAATGTAGCTCACTCGCACCTGCCAACAATAACAACCATGAAAATATAGTTAGGTGGAGAGGCTAGGTTGGTTTCACCTTCCTTTTACAACCCGGAGAAAGAAAAAAGAACTCACATTAATGAGAATTGCTTGGAAGAGCATTATCAAGAACTCTATATCTAGAAAAATCAAAGGATTTCATTATTCAGTTTGCAACAGCAACAAAGTGATCCAACAACCTTTAAGGGGGGGAATATATGTAAAAGCATACCTTCAGTTTGTTTGCAGCAGCAAACAGATCCAAAACCTTCAAACATAATGATCCAGAAACATCTAAATGGGAAAATATATGTAAAAGCATATCTTCAATCTGCATGTAACAACATCATAGCTTTTGTTTGCAAATCCACGTCTAAATGGGAAGCCTGAAAGACTTCCATGTTTACAAGAATAAAATATATCATTGAATTATCAGGAAATATATCATTGCATTACGAGGAAGGGTTCTAGAGTTTTAGTGGGATTAATAATGCAGGCCAGGTGCCAAAAACAATCCAGCAATAAAACAGATAGCTAGCTAGCTTCGAACATGACAGCTAGCTAGTTTCAAACATTGTGGAAGCGATGCCAACAACAACATGGAAGTAAAATAGACTGTAGTATTCTGTAGTTTTTTTTAGAAATGCTAGCAAAACAAAAAATTTAGATATTCCATGTTTGTTATTTTTTAACTTATATAAAAATTTTGTTTATCTAATTATTCCAACTTTATATTTTTTTAAATTTATATAAAATAGATTGGATGTCTTATCCAAAGTTTAGAATTACCTGCTAGCCGGACAAAGCCAAAATATGCAAATTTTACAATTACCTTCATGGATGCAAACTTAAGATATGGCAAAGTGTAGATTTGTAAAGTTTTCAATTACCTAAATGAATATAAACTTAAAGATATTGTAAAATAAGTGCATTGGGACATGTGAGTCTTGCAATAAGACTCCAAACCTTATCGACCAATAAAAAAAAAAAAAAATATTTTATTATTTTCTAATATTAAAACTTTGGTTAAAGTTTTAATGCACATTAATATTTCTGGTAAAACAAAAGATTAATATGGTGTCAATGCTCTATCAATCGTTAATAGTCCCAGGTAGGGACTAATAAAAGGGGAAAATGGACAAACTTATTCCTATGAAATGCAAGAATGGACAATAAAGATCCTAATTAAGCCTTGTAGAGTATCACAATGCAATGCTCATGCTTAAGATTGTGATCAAGGTAGCATAAACATAAAATAAAGTTAAACTATATTAGATTAATCTTTGATGATTTAAAATTTTTATGTATATATATATATATATTAATATATAATATTATATATATATATAATTATACATTATTTGGACTCTATTAATATTTTAAAAAATTATGTCAGTAATTAAAGTAATGGGAAGATTATTTACTATTATTATAATTATTATTTTAGTTATATAATTTTTAAATATATATAAAATGAGCACGATACTATGTTAATAGCATTTACCGATTCTTGGAGATGTTAGTTATGATAAAGTCCATAGACAAAGTTATTAACCTCATAGTCGACATTGGATTGATTGTCCATTAGAAATTCCACATACTAAGCCTTCTTTTCTCTTGACAAGTTGAGAGCCTAGCTGGAAACATTGAGACGGCAAGACTGCATCCTCTCTTCTTATAACCATACTGACTTTCCATCCCCAATTCATCACTTCTCCCTGTGCATTCAATGTCAAATTAAAATTCATTTGATGGCTAGAAAAATATATTTATCACCATAATACTTGAAAATAATGGAGAAAGCTATTATTAATTGTTTAGGTTGTGTTTTTATTTAGGAATTACATCCTATTTTTTAGGAGCCTATTTAATCTCCCTAATAAAAATGTAATCACATAAACATGTGTAATCTTGATTGTTTGATCATTGAAAGTGAAGCATAGTTTAGCAACCTCCCGGTGTAGTTGGTCTCACCTGTGAGTTGTGTGGTTCATTTTCTAACTTTAGTCTTCCATTTCTTAATTTGGTATCAGAGTCGAGATCGGTCATACCTATGCGTGGAGTAGTGTGAGCACAGTGGAAGTATTTCATGAGAGAGATAATATGTCATGAAATTCGAGGCTTTCCAACTAAGAGGAAATTTATTGAAGCTGAAATTGAGAATTGGAAACAAGGGTTGAGGTGGAGTTGGAGTTGGAGTGTCATGTAGAGCTCATTAGTGGTTATGCCTTAGAACTTTAGGACGTCAAAGTATGTATAGGGTGAGAACCATCTGAGAAGCCCATCTAATAACTAAGACAAGAGACGGTGAAGTTTGGGTCGGAGGACTACGTGGAGAAGTGAGTTGGCTAACATTAGGGCTCTGATTATAGAGGTCATGGATGCCTAATGTTCCATCTTCTCTAATTGAAATTTACTTATGGAAAAAAATGGTATATAAAATATAGAGAAAAGGAGGAGTATTTGGATTTGGTTTAACTGAAATATAATGCCTTGTGGGATGGTGCTAAACCTATGCAGCATGTTTTGAGTATTGAGCTGTAAATAATGTGTATAGTTTTAGGCACATGTGGAGACTATGCACACTTGAAGATGTTCAATGCAAATATTTTTTTAGGGATAAGGAGCTTACATGCCACAGAGACCTATGGGTAGAAATGTAGAGATTTGTGCATTGATCCAACTATCCGTCACATTAATCCACTAAGAGAAAGGTTCGCTGACGTGGCAAAACTTGCGAAATCTTCCAATTTTGCATTGCAGTGCAACTGTATTACATTAAAAGGAGTGATGAACTACATTTAAGAAGAGGTTAAACCTTATTTGAAAGGAGGTTAAATCACTTGACAATGATGGTGAGAGGTAGATCTCTATCAAAGAGCTTAGATTACCATCCCACTGCTCAATCTTAAACCAAAGGCACTTTCATTACAGATCTGGTAATAAACTTGACCGCAGGTTATATTAAGACAGTGTATGCATAATCAGTTGTTTGCAGTGCTAAGGACTGCATTGAGGAGAAACTTGGAGAGTGGTAGTCCTATAGAAACAATGGAGCAAGCAACGGTAGTTGATGTAGGTAAATGTAACATGAAGAATTTGTTTTAAATTTGGTGGTGAACTAGTGTTGTGACTAGTGTGCTAAACACCATTATAAGTTACATTATTCAATTTTTTTTTTAAGCATGGGTGGGGGCAGATAGTGTAATTAGACTTCCTGTCAAGATGACTAATCCAATTACACAGACATACATGAATGGGACCAATAAGTTGTATGGGTCAAATGATGTTAATTGGAAATTTAGGTTGCAAATTTTGATGGAATTTTATGCCGTAGGGATGATCACAAATTGAGAAGAAGCAAAGCCAAGTTCTGATGGAGGCATGATAGCTGCATCGATCCAAGACTCAGAGAAGCAAGAGAATAAAGAAAAGGTATTATTAAGAATGTGAGTGAAAGATAACTTAATTCCTCACATTCGTGGTTGTAATAATTCCAATGAAAGTTGAACTATAATTAAAGATCTATATGACACCAAAAATACAAATTAGGTCCCATTTATGAAAAGTAAGCTCCTCTATGTTAAAATAGAGGAAAATGAATACGTTAGTGCTTTTGTTTACAAACTCTAATATTTGAAAAATAAGGTGGTAGACATAGGAGATTCAGTACCCAATATTGATCTTGTTACCATTACTTTACATTGAATTTCAAAGGACTATCAAATGTTCATTACAAGTCTTGTAGCAAGGGATAAAGCTCCCTCTTTTGATGAGTTGACATGGATACTGATGAATGAAGAAGAGAGGTGCAGGAATTTCGAGCCTTAGAATCCAAACTTATCACACGTAGAGAAGAAGAAATTCTTCAAATAAAAACAGGGAGAAGGAAGTAAAGGTGGACGTCCATTTTAGATAAGGCCATCTCTAAATCCAAATCAAGGTATGACACCTCCTAGAAATGATTCTAAAATTAAATGTTTTTATTGAGGTAGAAGTGGGAGTCTTTCCAGAGATTGTTACAAGAAGAAAGGTGATGAATCGATGCATAAACTCAAAAAAAATTAAGAGATTTTGTAGGAGAAGCCTTGCACTCTGATCTTAAGAATATCAAGTTGTGTGTGTCTAATATTTCATTTTCTACTAAAATGTATGATGTTGATGCATCATTTGTGGATTATGGAGCTTCAATCCACATGAAATTTTATAAGAACTGGTATGATAACTTCAAGGAAATAAGAAATGGTGGCAACATTTATCTTGGAGATGATCGTGTGCATCAGATTAAGGAATATGGAGATATTCGAGTGACTTTACCAAATGGTAGTGTTATGCGTATTCATAATGTTATGTATGTTCATGGGATCAAGAAAAATCTCATCTCTATGTCCACAATCAGAGATCATCATCTTGAGGTTGGATTTTTTAAAAGACACTACATAATAAAGGACTTGTTGGATCACTCCAAACCGGTTCCTTTAGGAGTCATAGTCAGAGGCCAGTACAAACTTGATGTCACCAACAAGAGTCATGAAGCACTAAATTCTATAGTTGTGTCAATAGAAAGTCTTTGGAACCAGAGGTATGATCATATCAATTTTCATGATTTTCTATTGTTGCAGAAACAAAGAATGGTTGAAGGAATCCCTATGTTAAAGAATGAATATGCTGCTTGTGAGGGTTGTGCTTTAGGGAAAATGCACAGACATGAATTCCTCTCTAATTATGATAGGAGAAGAAGATACATATTAAAACTTGTGCATACTAATGTTTGTGGACACATGTAGATTATATCTGTACGAGATGCTTATTATTTGTTGTTGTTTATTGATGATTGCACAAGGTACACTTTCATGTACTTTATTAGGAGAAAGAGTGATGTTTTTAGTACTTTAAGGTATTCAAAAACATGGTAGAGAACCAGACAGGGAAGTTCATAAGAATCCTCTCTTAAAATCAAAATGGAGAGTACAAGTTGGGGAACTTCATCAAGTATTGCAAGGATCATGGAATAGTGCAACAATTTATAGCTCCCTACACTCCACAATAGAACAGTGTTACAGAAAGGAAAAATAGAACGTTGGTAGGGTGTGACTCGAGTATGATTAAAGGTAAGAATGTCTCAAATTCTTTTTGGGCTAAGTTCATTAAAGCACTATTGTTTATTTAAAGAATAAATGTCGAACAAGATATCTTGATCTCAAGACTCCATTAAAATCCTTGTGTGGTTTTAAACCATCATTTCATCATTTGAGGGTATTTGGGTGCAAAGATTTTGCACATATTCCAAATCAGAAAGAAGCTTGATGCTAAATCCATCAAATTTATTTTTGTAGGATATTGTTTAGAATTTAAATCTTACGAAATGTTTGATCCTTCTACTCATAAAGTATTTTCAAGCAGAGATGTAATTTTCCATGAGCGGGTAAATGAAAGCAATAAGGACAACAACTATGAAAGGTGGTCCATACTTCCTAAAGCTGAAGACACTATAGAAGAAGCTAAAGATAGGGAGAAAAAAAGCTTGATTAAGAATCCACTGATATGGATATTGCCAGTAGTTAGAGTTCACCTAGAGGTGGAGAAGGACCTTCAGAGAATAGAGATGAATATAGTTGATTGCCAAGGAGATCTTCATGTTAGATTCACCTACTTGAAAGGTATAAGGACTATGCCCTAATGAGCATTATTTTGAATGTCATAAAACCCATGAATTTTATTGAAGCCAATGAAAATGAAGTGTGGAGGAAAGTAATGAAGGAAGAATATGATTCAATAATGAAAAACAAAACCCAGGAATTCACTGAACTACCTAAAGGTTAAAATCCCATGCGATGTAAATGGTTGTACAAACACAAGTTTAAAGCAGGCATCAGTGTAGATAAATACAAAGCTACATTGGTGGAAAAAGGTTATTCACAAAAAGAAGGCCTTGATTATGAAGAAACATTTGCACCTGTAGCTAAGATAAAGCCTATTAGCTTGTTAATTACATTAGTTATAAAGTACCATTGGAATATTCACTAGATAGTAAAGTCTACCTTTATGAATGGCGATTTAAAGGAAGTGGTGTATTTGACACAACTTAAAGGGTTTGTGAAAAAGGGGTAGGATTATTTAGTTTTCATATTAAATAACTCTTGGTATGGGTTGAAGCATACTCCCAGGTGATGGTATGAAAATATATGTTCCTTGTTTCTTCAGCAGGATTTTATGAGCCAAAGTGAGCCAAACTTGTATACCAAATTTGATTCAAAGGGGAAAGTTATTTTGATTTATTTGTATGTTGATGATTTAATTATTATAGGAAATTCAGTTAAATTAATTGATGGAATTAATGTGCATATGTCACAAGTATTTGAGATGAAAAATCTTGGTGAGTTACCTTATTATATATGTCTTGAAGTTTGGAGAGATGTTAGACAGGCTTTTGTTTCTCAGGGTAAGTATGTCAGAGAATTGCTTGAGAAGTTTAAAATGGATCAGTGTAAAGTAGCTTTTGTTCCAATGCAACAAAATGTGAAACACCATATTGATGATGGATCTAACAAGGTATATGGTACACTGTTTAGACAACTAGTGGGAAGCTTGAGTGACTTTAGTACAACCAGACCTAATTTAGCATACTTTTTTAGTTTGTTAAGTTAGTTTAAGGACATACCTCTAAAAATCCATTGGAAAGTGGTGAAAGGTGTACTCATGTATCGTAAAGGAATAGTTTATTTTGGTATTAAGTATACTCATTCATTTGATGTTGAGTTGAGAGGTTACTCAGATTCAGATTAGGTTGGAAATCTAGATGATAGGAGGTGTATTACAAGTTATGCTTTTAGCATTGGATCCATGATTTTTTTTATGGAGTAGCAAGAAACAACCTACTGTATTTTTGTCATCCACTGAGGCTGAGTTTAAAGCTTTATGTGCAGCAACCTATGAAGTTGTTTGGTTGAGGAGTGTTCTTCAATATGTTGGAGAAGAACAAAATAAGGCTACAGTGATCAAATGTGATAACCAGAGCTCAATGAGGTTGAAAAATAATCCAGTTTATCATGCAAGAACAAAGCATCTTGAAGCTTAGTTTCATTTTGTTAGAGAGAAGATACAGTATAAAGATTTTTTTCCTTGACTATTGTAATACTTGTGAAAATGTTGCTCACATTTTCACTAAGCCTCTTGCGAAGATGAAATTTTAGTTTTTTAGGGAGATAATAGGTGTGGAAATTATTCCTTTATCCATTAAGGGGGAGACTTGGAAATAATGGAGAAAGTGTTGTTAGTGGTTTAGGTTGTGTTTTTATTTAGGTGTTAGATCCTATTTCTTAGGAGTTTGTTTGATCTCCCTAGCAAAAGTGTAATCACATGAATATGTGTAATCTTGATTGTTGAGTAAATGAAAATGTATGCAGCACTATTTAGCAGCCTTTAGGTGCAAAACGTCTCACTTATGATTTGTGTGGTTTATTTTCTAATTTTCGTCACCCGTTTCTTAATTATAATGAAATCTATGCAAATAGAAACCACCTCCCTTGATAACAGAGATCAGAAGCATGTGTTTTGCATCTCAAAAGGGGAAATGTTAATGTTGCATATCCTATCAAATTTAATAACAATGAAAATACAGTTCCATTTGTCCTCTAAAAATCTTTGTATTATGCGAGCGATCCAAGTGGAAGGCCGTCCCTAGCCCTCTGCATCAGGAAATGACTCCCAAAAGTATAGGAATATAATTCAGGATAACATATGTTCAAGATAAGTGCTGACATTGGAGTGACTTGTGTCCTATCCAATGATTCGGGCATTAATTCCCATTATTATCACAAATATTTGAATAATAAATATACTTTTCATAGTAAATGTTTTATGATTGAATCACTATCACCCAAGGTCACAACTCCTTAATCGAAAGTGGCATGTTTGTTAACTAGAATGTGAGCCACCATATTAAGATTTAACATGAAAGAAATTAACCAATTCAAATCTTGCAATTTGGAGGCCTATTCTATACAAGGTGGGAGCTTAAATTTGCTCAAGGTTCCTTTTGCTTTTCTCACTTGCTAGATTAAAATCATTAAATCACCAAAAACCATTAAGTGAGAAATTTCTCTTGACACTCACAAGCCTAGTCCTTACCACAAGTATCAATATTTAGCTTGGTTATTAGTCATCGTTCCTAATCCCAAGCAAATTGGAGCTCCCTTCCTTCATGGAGATGGAAATAATATAAAATTAATATTTATTGTTCTAAATTTAATATTGTGATAACCTTTATAATAAAATGATAATAAGATATTTTTAAAATATTAAAAAAAATAAAATTAGTATTTATTGTTTTAAATTTATATGGTTTAATATTAGTTATGATTAATTTGGATAGACTATGAATTATTAAAAAATACCATTCTTTTTCTATACATAAAATGTAGAATTTGGAATGTTTGTTAATAATAAAAGAAAATAATTATAATTAAATGTAAAAAATTGTAACATTATTATCAAAATTTTAAAAACCATTTATTTTATGCTTTTGTGATCTACAATAAATTAAAAACATGTGTATTTGAAAATTAAATATAAATAATTTTAATATTTATATTTGAACATTATAAAAATAATATAATATGCATTTACATTTCCTTATAACATAGTTAAAAGATTAACTTGTTACTCAATTTGAAACAATAAAACATTTTTTTCCCATAGGTAGGTGTCTATCTGAAACATTGGATATCTCTTCACAATTCACTCAAATTTGTTTTTATCTCGAATTAATTTAAAATTTAAATAAATGAGAAAAAATAATTAGGAGTTTCCGTTAAATATTTATCTTAGCTATTTAAAATGTATTTTCGATTTTATACAACACTTTACTTAAATTTTGAAAAATTAGCTATATAAAATATACTTTTCATTTTATACACTACTTTATTTAAAATTTGAAAAATTCAATATTAAAATAAATCCTTATCAAAACTTTCAAACCATATAACAAATTAAATAAAACGAGCTATTTAAAATTTAAAATTTGAAAAATTCGCGATTAAAATAAATCATTAACAAAACTTCCAAAACATATAACAAATTAAATAAGGTTATAACCATAAATATTAATAAAAAAAATAAAGAAAGCATATAACAAATTAAATAAAGCTATAACCATAAATATTAATATAAAAAATAAAGCATGGTAATTAATAAGCATTTAATAACCTTTTCTGATACTCTTTTTACAGAGCATAGCTTAAGCCTTAATGGTTTACCTTTAGTTGGTCGGACCTGCTCAACACATAACAAAGATCAATTCTATCCCATGTTTTTACTACAGACAGGGCGGTATTATACAAGCTTATCAGCATGCGAACAATTCCATTTTCTAGTCGGAAGCTTTTCAGCATATGAAAATTTACATTTTCTGCTCAAAAAAATAGTAAGATTGCTTGAGGGAACAAGCGTCTTGCCTCCCTCAAGTCGTCCACCTCATGTTCTTGGAAGAGCTTGGGCAGTGCATCCTCATAACTGTCATGTTCTTGACAGAACTTGCCTAGTCTATCTCCATAATCGTCATGTTCTTGAAAGAGCCTTAGTAGTGCATCCCCATAATCGTCATGTTCTTGAAAGAGCGTGCGTTGTGCATCCCCATAATCTCCATGTTCCTCATCGTCATTTTCTTGAAACAGCCTGAGTAATGCATCCCCATAATCGGCATGTTCTTGAAAGAGCCTGCGCAGTGAATCCCTATAATCGTCAAGTTCCTCGTCCTCATGTTCTTCAAAGAGCCTGGGTAGGGAATCCCCATAATTGTCATGTTCCTCGTCCTCATGTTCTTGAAAGGCTCTGCGCAGTGAATCCCCATTTTCATCACACTCCTCATCGTCATGATTTTGAAAGAGCCTGCGCAGTGCATCCCCATAATCGTCATGTTCCTCATCGCCATGTTCTTGAAAGGGCCTGAGGAGTGCATCCCCATAATCGTCATGTTCTTCAAAGAGCCTTCCTAGTGAATCCCCATAATCGTCATGTTCTTCAAAGAGCCTTCCTAGTGAATCCCCATAATCGTGATGTTCCTCGTCGTCATGTTCTTGAAAGAGCCTTCCTAGTGAATCCCCATAATCGTCATGTTCCTCGTCGTCAAGATCTTGAAAGAGCTTTTGTATTGCATCCCCATAATCGCCATGTTCCCCATCGTCATGTTCTTGAAAGAACCTGCGCAGTGCTTCTCCATAACCGTGATGCTCATCATCATCATCGTCATTTTCTTGATTCTCATCGTCGTGTTCTTGAAAGAGCTTGAGTAGTGCATCCCCATAATCGTCATGTTCCTCGTCGTCATTTTCTTGAAAGAGACTGCGTATTGCAACCCCATAATTGTCATGTTCTTGAAAGTACCTAGGTAGGGCATCCCCATTTTCATCACGTTCCTCATCGTTATGTCCTTGAAAGAGCCTGGGCAGTGCATCCCCATAATCGTCACGTTCCTCATCATCATGTTCTTGCAGCCTCATTAGTGAATCCCCATAATTGCCATGTTCCTCATCGTCATGCTCCTTAAAGAGCCTACGTATTGAATCCCCATAATCGTCACGTTCCTTGTCGTCATGTTCTTGAAGGAGCCTGCGCAGTGCATCCCCATAATCGTCATGTTCCTCATCGTCATTTTCTTGATCCTCATAGTCGTCATGTTCTTGAAAGAGCCTGCAGAGAGAATCTTCGTCATTGTCATGTTCTTGAAAGAGCGTGCGTAGTTCATCCCCATAATCGCCATGTTCCTCATCGTCATGTTGTTGAAAGAGGGAAAGTAGTGAATCCCTATAATCGTCAAGTTCCTGGTCCTCGTGTTCTTGAAAGAGCCTGAGCAGGGAATCCCCATAATCGTCATGTTCCTCGTTGTCATGTTCTTGAAAGACTCTTCGCAGTGAATCCCCATAATCTTCATGGTCCTCGCCGTCATGTTCTTGAAAGAGCCTGCGCAGTCCATCCCCATAATCGTCATGTTCTTGAAAGAAATTCATGCGCAGGGAAGGTTCTCGAAACAAGATGTGTAGCGGCTCCATTCAATCCCCCTCCTTGGACGATTCTCAGTCTCCCTATAATAGTAATACTCTTCAGCAACATAAAATGGGGAAGACGTGGAATGTATAATATTTCACGGGAGCTAACCTGGCCACGGCGACTGTTGGCTTTCCAGTTTACTATTTCTGAGTGACCTTCCGTTTACTATCTTTCCTTAATCGCCCGCGCCTTCGCTTTTTAGTGACACAGACCTTATTCTGACACACATCGCATTTTCAATACATGCTACACTGGTTTGACACTAGATTTCCCGAATAGTGTACACATCGATCACATACAAGACTCAACCATACCACTTTATATTGGAGTCGAACCATTGGAGTCAGCCTAAGGTACGAGTGTGGTCACTTTCCTTGTTTTAAGCAAGGAAACGCGTTTTGAGGATCAAATTACACTCCAAAAATCACAAATAGTGTTCTAAATCCAAAATGAATGCGAGGTTGTTTCAATATGGCCACTATAGCACGGTCTTTCATATTTTGTACATCAGATTATGATTGATCTTCCTGTATTATTATTTATCTACATGTAAATAAAGAATTAAGCAAAGACCTTTTTCCCTCATTTTTACAGTTTTATGGACTAGTTTTCCATTTACCGCGTTTGAAAATTGTTTTAAAAAAATGCTTTAATATTAAAATATAATATATTAGAATTAGTATTATTACATTTATTAATGTGGTTGATATATATTATTCATATAAATGTATACACCACATTAATAAATGGATGAATATATCTCAACCACATTAGTAAATGTGGTTGTGCTACTTACAATCGATGTGTGTGGGGATCCATTGGCCATGGTTGACTAGGTTCATCAAGGTTGATGAAGTTGACCATGGTCAAGCTTACATTAATGTTAATGCTAATGTTACAAAAAATGTTACGTTAATAGTTGTGATATTTGATGGGGTTGAACATTGTTGACCATATTCAACCATAGAGATCTTGATTAACCATTATAATTGACCATGTTCAACCATAGAGACCGTGACCATTCTAACAATACTTGATCATGGTTGACCATATTCAAGCATAGAGACCTTAATCAAGGTTAATCATGGTTAATAATATTCAACCATGGTTGATCATGGTTAACCATATTCAATCATGTTTGACCATGGTTGATTCTGGTTGACCATGGTTGATCATGGTTAACCATGGTTGACTATTAATACTGACCACTGTGTTTGACCACAGATGACCATTATCATGGTTGATCATTCTAACCATATTGATATTGGTTGACCATGGTTGGCCATTATGGTTGACTATTGTTGACTTTGATTGACCATGGTTGATTAGTCTAAGTATTCTAACCATGTTGATATTGGTTGACCATGGTTGATCTTGGTTGAGAATGACTGACCATGGTTGATCATGGTTGACCTTTGTTGACCATCCTTGATCAGGGTTGGCCATTGTTGACATTAGTTAACCATGGTTTCTCATGGTTGCCCATGGTTAACCATGGTTTATCATGGTTGTCTGTGGTTAACCATGGTTGCCTGTGGTTAACCATGGTTTATCATGGTGGGATATTTTCTTGTTGTTCTGTAAACCCACCAACAATTTTTTTGACCTCCATATCACCTACAATCCTTTTATACATCTCAAATTCATTAAATATTACATCCTTGCTCCTAACAATTTTCTGATTAATTGGATATGATAGACAATACCCAAACTCACCAAATCCATATCAAAGAAAAATATATTTCCTTGATTTATCATTTAATTTGGTTCTATGATCTTTGGGAATATGCATAAATGCTTCACATCCAAAAAGTTTCAAGTGAGAATGATTTACTTTTTTATTGGTCCAAACTTCTTCATAATTACCATTGTCTAGGATTGTCAAAGGTGGGTAATTGATAAGATAACAAGTCCTTACTGCTTCTGTTGGGAAGTACCAAGGTCAATGTTCTCATGTTTAATGTCAAATCTATTACAATAATTCTTGAATACATTGGAACAATACTCTCCATTATTATATGTCTTCAAACACTTGAGCAATTTGTTAGTCTCCCTTTCAACAACAACATGAAATTTCTTAAATATATCAAACAATTCACCTTTTTCTTCATAGGATAGGCCCAAACCTTCGTGGATGCATTGTTTATGAATGTGACAATATATGAGCCTCCTCTTAAAGAATTAACATTCATTGGCCCATACACATTAGAATCTACTAATTCTAAAAAAACTGTTTTTCTTTCATGGCCACCTCTCATAAAATATATTCTTCATTGCCTACCATAAATTAAATACTTACGCAGATCAATTCCATAGGATTTCAAACCTAGAAGTAGATTTTTACCAATAAGAACTTTTAGGCCCTTTTCACTCAAGTCGCCCAAGTGCTTATCCCATAACTCCATTGACTTTTGTTCTTTTGCAATAACAACTACATATAATACCTCTATTGTTTCCCCCATTGTATTCAAGGATCTTGTCTTGAATCCTTTAGTCATGGTAATGACCCTTTACCAATTTTCTAGTCACCCTTCCTAAAGGTTGTGCAACAACCTTCATCATCCAATCATCCCATATAGGTCAAACTCATACACATCTATGGGACATGCCTAACTTGTTTTAGTAGGATACCCTATCCATCGTTTGTATTGATTCAAACATCTCCCACTCCAACAACATTATAAAAATGATTATTTCTTAAATTTACTCTACCGTGATCACTTGCTTCATATGTAATAAAATTATTTTTGCATGGGGTCACATGGTGAGATACCTGGTAGGAAAGCACCCAATCAATGCTATTGTTGGAAGTATTTAATCAGGCTCCTTCTACTAAAACAATAAATAAGACATCACTTTTAGAAGTTATAATAGTGGTCTAACCTTTATTTTTCCTACTTGATTTTTGATTTGTGTTGATTGATTTTTGTTCCTTCTTTTCCTTCTTCCAAAAT
Source organism: Pinus taeda (assembly GCA_000404065.3). Taxonomy (NCBI): domain Eukaryota; kingdom Viridiplantae; phylum Streptophyta; class Pinopsida; order Pinales; family Pinaceae; genus Pinus; species Pinus taeda. The sequence goes on along the minus strand of APFE031307935.1, from coordinate 87,701 downwards.
TAACAATCTTTTTTCTTATGTCCTAGTTTTCCACAATGAAAAAAAGTAAGTCTTTATGTTCTTGTTTTCGATATGCCTCTTGATTTTGAAAACTCATGTCTACTACATTAAATTTTCCTTCCATGATCGGCTAAGTATAGAGCTTCTCCTCCTTATTTTTTTGTAATTGATTTGCATCACAACTCTTCATTCATTAAACTGTTGCTAGTACCATCAAACTTCAGTGTCTCAACAGGTGATAAAGTACTCATAGCCACTATCAAATTCTCCTAGCTATATGGCATGGATCACATAAGTAGGATGAATTTTATTTCATCATCCAAAGCAATTTTGATAGAGGCAAGCTGACTGATAGTTATATTAAATTCGTCCAAATGCTATGCAACTGAAGCACCCTCCTTTATCTTGAGGCTATATAGCTTCTTCATCAAGAAGACTTTTATTTTCACCTTATACATTAAAGTAGACATTATTTATTAAGTATCGCGAGATTGTAGCAATGTCCTTCTTTTCCAATAACTTACAAGTTTCATATATCATTCTTGGGGTTATTTTTCCACTCCTTCAATTGACAAATATTGATACTTTAGAGCCAATATATCCTCCATTTGTTCCATAGAGTGAAATTGACTCCGTTCAACTTCTTCATGTCACTTACTATATTAATATTCATACCAATTGTTAATAAAAAAGGCAATAGAAAAATAATTTGAAATAAATTAAGTCATAAATTATTTGAAACAAATTAAGTCATAAACTAGAGACCTGGGGAAAGGCATTAGAGCTATTTTTTATTACAATAACAATAAAAAATTTCATTTCATGTGCTTCTTTGCACTAAGAAACACATTCTACATTAGGGTGATGTGTGATTCCACTTGTGCTTAGTGTGGATTTGACATGTATGATTTTAATCTATGGTTAAATTTCTATTTTTTAGCACGTGGCATTGATAAGTCATGGTGTTGATAGTCCATGGTATTGGCCCATGGTATTATAAGAAAGTCTATTTATAAATTAAGAATATGCATGGTAAAAAATTGAGGAAATCATCCATATTTAAGAATTTTGTTCCATGTTTTTTTTATTATATTATAATTATATATTATATATTATATATATATATTTCTTATTTAATGTTTTGATTTTTATTTAATTTTTTATCATGTGAATTAACAGAAGTAAATTTCATCCCTCTAGAGTTAGATGGATCTAGGGTGGTTTTACTCCGACTCCTATAAAAAATAGATTTAATTACAATAACATGGACCCAATACCATAAGACGGTAACATGAGTTACTAATACTATGGGTGCGGACAATTTTTACTTTGGTTTGGTCTCACACCAAACAACTAGTAGGTATGAAAAAAGACTTTCTATTTTTTGAAAGGATTAATGACTAGCACAACAACATTAGTAAATGTGTTTAATGTACATGAAAGGCCTATTATTATTATTATTATGAGTGAATTAACTATTATTAATGAATGAATTAAATAACTAATTTAAGATTATTTTATTAATATAAATTATGTTTAATATATTTAATTAATTTTAAAATTGTTAAAAAACAATATTACATATCTTGGGTATAATTTTTAATCCCGGGTTTAATATTGTTTCTTTGGATTATACTTGTTTATTAGTATAATACCTTGGTTTAATTAAAGGAACTAACAAAGAATATTATTAATATTATTAACATTTTATTATAAAGAATTTAATAAAATATGTTTTTATAATTAATTTATTATAATTTTAATTAATAATATATATTAAATCAAACACTAATTAAAATATTATGAATACATTTACCATACAAATATGAGCCCTTAGATCCATAAACCCAAGCGATTGATATTATAAACCCAATGAAATAATAAACCCAATGAATTTATACTAAAAACCCAAGGGATTAATATTATAAACCAAATGTATATAAACCCTAAGATAAATATTATAAACCCAAGGGATTATAAACCCAGATACAAAATGGGAAGCACAAAGTGATAATAATACAAAAAAAACTATTGTAATAATAATATGATAAGCACAAAATGATAATAATTTTTTGGTTGAGTTACATCGAGTAATAGAACAATAGGTTTACCTAGGTCAGAAAAAACATATGACAAAGAATATGTTAAAGTGATTGACCAAACCTCCAACATGTAATTATAAATTTATGTGTAGATTCAAAAATAATAATATTACATGTTTTTTACATGTATAGATATTATTACATGTTATTTTATATGTATATAACCGAAGACTTCATTTGTATCTACCATTGATAAATATATAACCGTAGAAATAATAATACGAAAAAAAAAAAAACTATTGCAACAAAATTATTATTATTATTATTATATTCAATATTATCAATATTAAGATTAAATAATATAGTTAAAAAATAATGTAAACCCTTAGGTTAATAAACCCAAAGGGTTCATATTATAAACCCAAGGGAACAATAACCCAAGGGATTAATACTAAATACCCAAGACATTAAAAACCCAAGCGAGTAATATTAAACCAATTGGATTAATATTCTAAACCCAAGGTATTTAAACCTTAAGATAAATACTATAAACGAGATAATATTTGTCACAATGTGACATTGAACCATGGTTGAGCATGGTTGATTTTCATATTGAGACAATCTTTGTCACAATGTGACATTTGACCATGGTTGGCTATGACTGACAATGGTTGGCTATGAATGACCATGGTTGATCATGGTTGGCTATGATTGCTGATGGTTGATCATGATTGATTTTATAAACCCAAGAGATTAATACTAAAACACCAAGGGATTATGAACCGAAGGGAATAATATTAAATGCAAGGGACTAATATTAAAAAGCCAAGGTATATAAACCCTAAGATAAATATTGTAAATGCCGAAATAAACATGGTTGATCATAGTTGATTTTCATATAGCGACAATCCTTAACATAATGCATGTGACGTTAGACCATGGTTGATCATGATTGATATTGTAAAACCAAGGGAATAATAAACCCAATGGATTGATATTATAAACCCAAGGGATTAATACTAAAACCGAAAGGGATTATGAACCCAAGCAATTATAAACCATATGATAAATATTGTAAACACTAAAATAAATATGGTTGACCATGGTGGATTTTCACATTGAGACAATCTATATCACAATGTGATGTTGGACCATGGTTGACCATGTTTTTGATATTAAAATAATATTTGTCACAATGTGACATTGGACCATGGTTGACAATTTTTGATTCTATAAAACAACGTTGACCATGATCAACCATGGCTGACCATGGTTGATCATGATTGTCGATGATTGTCCATGATTGTCCATGATTTTCACATGGAGACAATTTTTGTCACAATGAGAAATTTGACCATGGTTGACCATGTTTGACTATGCTTGACCATTTTTTACCATCATTGATATTATAAACACAAGGGAATATTAAACCCAAGGGGTTGATATTATAAACCAAAGGGAATAATAAACCTAAGGGATTAATACTAAAACCCCAAGGGATTATGAAACCAAGGAAATAATATTAAACCTAAGGGACTAATATTATAAAACTAGGGTATATAAACCCCAAGATAAATATTATAAACACTAAAATAAATATGGTTGATCATGGTTAATTTTCATATTGAGACAATCATTGTCATAATGTGATAATCGACCATGGTTGGTTATTTTTGACAATGGTTGACCATGATTGATATTATAAAGCTACGAGAATAATAAAACCAAGAGATTAATACTAAAACCCCAAGGGATTATGAACCGAAGTGAATAATATTAAACCCAGGGGACTAATATTATAAACCCAAGGTATATAAACCCTAAGATAAATATTATAAACACTAAAATAATCATGGCTGACCATCATTGATTTTCATATTGAGACAATCCTTATCAAAATGTGACATTGGAGCATGGTTAACCATGGATGTTTTTCATATCGAGACAATCTTTGTCACAATGTGACGTTGGACCATGGTTGACTATGGTTGTTTTTCATAAAAACACAATCTTTGTCACAATGTGATGTTCGACCATGGTTGACCATGATCAACCATGGCTGACCAAGTTAACCATGATTCTCCATGATTTTCACATGGAGACAATTTTTGTCACAATGCGACATTTGACCATAATTGACCATGGTTGACCATGGTTAACCATGGTTGACTATGATTTACCACGATTTATATTATAAACAAGGGAACAATAAACCCAAGAGATTGATGATGGTATAAAAAAATATTGTTATTTATTTATAATATTATTAATTATTTCATTTTTTTTATAATTTTAGTATTTTATAATATTATTGTTTTTTAATATTTAATATTAGTTTTTAATATTTTTTTATTATATTATATTGATATTAATAAATTGAAATATAATATCCTACCTTAACTATTAAAATAAATCTAATTAATAAAAGTACATATTTTATCAAATCCAATTAATAAAAGTATATTTTTTTATCATTTTCGAAGATTACTAAATTAAAGATAAATCAATATATAAATTACTAAATTAAATTATCTTAATCCATACTGTATAAAAAAATGTTTAAAAAAACATGAAAATAAATAAAAACCATCATCATATTGCAAGCACATCTATATTTTACAAAACATAGTAGCCATATATTTCCACAAGTTGGAAAATTTGATGTCTCACATCTTTTTTTTTTTTTTTTTACAATAAACTATTATAGTGGAATGAGATTTGTATCTCTAATTTATTAAGTGTTTATTTAACCACGATTATTTTAGTGTTTATAATATTTATCTTACTATTTATATACCTTGGGTTTATGACATTAGTCCCTTGGATTTAATATTATTCCCTTGGGTTCATAATCCCTTGGAGTTTTGGTATTAAGTCTTTTGCTTTATTATTCTCTTTGGTTTATAATATCAATCACTTGGTTTTATTAATCTCTTAGGTTTATAATATTAATCATGGTCAACTATTGTCAATCACAGCCAACCATGGTAAACTATGGTCGATTGTCTCCTCCCCTAGAACATGACACAACCACCCCCTTGAGATTTGATCCTCGGTCACTTGTTGACAAGGCCCATCTTTAAATAGTTGTGCTAATAAAACTCAACTAATAATAATTAAAAATAAAATTATAATTTTTAAAATTTTTAAATTTTTATTTTTTAAATTTATATGCAATATAAAAAATATTTTTGAAATAATTATTTTAACATTTAATATAAATAGTTTCATATCCACATTTACGAAGCATAATCCAGTTATGTTTTATATGGACTCATAACATCATAATTATGACGAGAAATATTAAACACATGCAGTAACTCTTAATCTTGTCAGTGATATTAAATAGACCGAAAATATATCCGTTGACAATTTTATTAAGTCCGCTCCACCTCCACTATAAATTCTAAAGTGGATAATGATTCAGACGAAGGCCGTCAATAAATCCCATGCTATCGGGCCATAAATGAATGGCGGGTGTATATGCCCACCGTTCGATTTTGGCCTTAGCAAAATCGAACGGTGGGCATATACACCCGTCGTTCATTTATGACCTGATAGCATGGGAAATATGGCTTGCCTTCAGAGGAAGCATATTTCCGGCCTATTAAATCTTCACCCTTAAGTTTAGAAGTCACGAACTCTCATCCAATATATAAATGTCTTCCGGGAATAAACTAGTGAATATTCTTGTGAAATATATGTGGCCAGTTACTTTTATTTATCAACTTCAAAAATAAGGGCAAAACAATTGACTAATTTTTTTATTTTTTATTTTATTTCCTTTTATTAAAAACATTTTTCGATTTCAGAACACAACAGAGCCCCTTTATTTATAATCTTAAAGTTCCTTAACTCAAGTGCTTCGTGGTTGTAAGGTTGAGTGTGGAATTTCTGGTCATTGGGATTGCAATGGGCTTTCCCATCTAACTAAAGCCATTTATTTTCCTAACTTGTCTAAGTGTAGGTCGGTATTTTCTAAGAAGTGAATTAAGAAACATGTTTCACATGGATTGCATTAGATAGAACCTATTTTCTTTGGCTGAGGTGCTTGGTCCACGTTGGTACTTTTTCAGCCAAAATCACTTAGGAATCATTCTTTGACCTCATACCTACCATCATGATGTTTGGTTGGACAAGCCACAACCATGATGGAATATTGGAAGATGGATTAATATATTTTACTGTCACTAGTGAACTAATGCTATGTTGACTAGAAGTTGAGGTATATGATTCATTGCATATCTCACTAGTGAAATTTTATATGATTCATATCATATATATATATATAAGAGACTAAAATTTATTTTTAATAAACTAGTTCTATTTTGATGATGCTTAATGCAAATTTGTATGTTACAGGTAATTTTTGTTTTTGCTTTTTCTAAATAGTTTATTATTGATGCAGGTGAAACCCGCATAAACCAGGATCTTCCAATACATCTCAAAACTCATACATAACTTTCATTCAAACTTCCCAAACATCATCCAATAAACATCGTTACTTATTTCCATTACATAGGAATTTTATTTCTGCAATTTTAAAATCCCAATTGTGATAAAAATATGTGTGCACTGGCAAACTCACACTCGATGTAATACCAAACAGTCAACCTTATTCGATTTGATGTATTCACAACCAATTTATATGAAGCATGTATTCAATTTAAAATCTAGTTTCAAAAGTATTCCACCACTTAATGAATCGAACCCACAGTTCTGAAAACACACAGTTTACATTAACAAATGCACATAATTACTTACAACCTTTCTTTGTGGCCAGATCTTCAATGTTCATGGCCCTTACAATTTGCCCGAAGGCTCCCAACCAGAAACCTCTCACACTCTCCCTCTCTGATCTTCATGTCTTTGAGGATTCCTAATTTATAAAACTAAGCATGATCTAGAATCACTCAACTAAAAGCTCTAAGAGTCTACATGCAATGCATACATATGGTAAAAGCATCTTGAGGCTTTTTCCCATCTTTTTCCCTGTTCTAAAATAGAAAAGCTTCCCTTATCCCATAATGATCCACATTCACTGCTTTATGCCTAAA
>APFE031307935.1:57716-80133 GCA_000404065.3 Pinus taeda | reverse complement strand
AAAAATATTTAAAATTATCACACCCCCCTTTTTATTCCATATTTACAAATGAAGAGGGTCTTGATGCTCCTGCATCAATTATTAATCTTTTATAACAAAATTACAACTATTTTTACAATATAATTGGGGATCACCATCTGATTTTACAGCAACAACAATATAATTCTTTTTACTTGTTTCACTTTGAACCATGTTTCATTTCCATTGTATTAAGTAGTTTGATCTCTTTCTGAGATTTCTAGTGGGTTTTGTTGAGTCCTTTCTCATTTTTTTTATTTGAGAATGTTATCTCTTTTTCTTGATTTTTTGGCCTAAAAACATTGTGTGATACTATTATTTCAATTTTTTCTATTTATTTTGTGAATCCATTAAATTTATATTTCTACTTATTTTAGATTTTGAAATGATTTATTTAGAGCCTTGAAAATGGACGTGGATATATAATCATCTATTTGTCTGCTTTTTTTATATATATGTAGTGATAGATGATGTAATTTTTCAATGTACTTTATTATCCTCTCATCATAATTTTTATTAAATTTCTAACTTATAAAATTTGACATCCTTTCATCATATTAAATTTCTAAATTATAATATTTAACATTTTGAGAGAAGAATAACAATCCTCTTGCATCTTTTAGTAACTAAATTTTTAAACCTCTCTTTTAATTCAAAACTACTATTCACTGAATGGTCAAAAGGCATGCTTTCCCACCATCATGCATCCTTATCGTTGCAGTGGTAATATTTACAAAGAAGGTGATTGCATACCACTCCATATTGACCATCATGATTTTGACCCTTTTGTAACATATCACTTCTTAGTGAATGTGAAAGTATATTGGGTCCGGGTGAATTTGTTGGCTCCACTGCAATACCATTGCTTAATGGGTAAATTATTTACTCTCTATTTTCAAGGTCTACAATTATAATCTTTAATAATAAATTTGTATTTTTTTCTATGATGGTCACCTAGACTTGGTTTCTTAAGATCAACTAGTGAAAAGGAGTGTTTGATGAACTAAATCTATAATGTAGGTCAATTTATATTTTACATGGAAATGAATATGATGTTGCCATGGAGGCATGTGCATATTGTAGTAGTTTCTATCGTGTGAGGAAAATCAGTCCATGACATTCCTCTATATTCTAGTAAAGCATCACAATCATTTGGTTCTTTTGTTTATATGAAGGTATTTTCTCTGTCAATACTCCTCCTTGGATAAAATACATTTATTTATTTCCATGCTTTCTTGTAAATCTTGTAGTTCCCATGTATATATGAAGTTGTTTTCTCCATCAATAATCAGTTAATAAAATTCAATGCTCCTCAGTTGCTTGCCTTCCTTCCTTCCTTTAAACACTTGACAACTAGTTGTTTTAAATCTGGTAACTTGGAAACATGGCATGCATTTAATTGATTTTATTTGGAGAAATATGGTCCATGTGAAATGGCATCAATTTCAATTATAGTCAGGTGGTGATAAAAGAAGAGAACACGTAATTGTGTCAAACTTTGACTTAAATTAAACATAATTGCTAGAAGTTCTTTGCAAAACAGTGGTTCAAAAATTTGAAAATTATCTTGATTTAATTCATAGATGATGATATTTTTGTTGGAAACTATTAATTCCAACCACCATCTACATTAAATGTGTTAGGTAGGAAGTATAGTTTCTTCTAGAGAGCTCACGATGAAGTATCGAGAGTTCAGATAGCTTCCTGAAGAAGTTATTGTTATTGTCATCGACAATCCAGAGAATCGAGAAACTTAATCAAGAATGTATAAAAAATATTCGTTGGCAATGTAAAGTCCAAGTTTTGTTGTGTTATATGTGTTCTCTAATTTGGTATCAAAATAAGGTTGAGTGTTGAGAGTGTAAGGTTCTTCTGTAAGCAATCGGTTTGAGAGATTGCTAAGGGTGTGACAACAAAAGTTTGTTTGTAGTGCCTAAGGTCCCGGTGAAGGGCAAGTTGGCTGAAGGATTGAGGTTACTTGCAGTCTGTATGCTTGTGCATAAGAGTGTGCTCATGCGGAGAATTGGTTTATGAGGCTCGTTGGAAGGAGATGAGAATGTCTCCCTGAAGTGTTCTTATGTGCTGGTAAGAGAGGTCCGAAGAAACTGGGTAAATCCTCGACGTTTGGAGTTTGATCTAAATTCTATAATGTTTGTTGACTGTGCTATAACAAGATATTTCATAATTTGTGACAGAGAAATCTGCGTATACTTTTTTAAATCGAAGTGTGGGAAAGGTTCAGTCGTTGTTCAGACGTGTTTTGAAGGCTTCGTTAAATCCCTTTGTAGTTTTTTAAATCTAAGTGTAGGTAAGGTTCTTTCGTTGCTAGAATTTGGTTATTGGATATGTTTTTGAACATTTTGGTTTAACTACATCGATTAGGCCATTTTTTTTTAAATAGTTTTTTATGAATCTCAAAGGCTTTACGGTAAATGCAAAGGTTAAAATTAAGTGAAAAGTAAATTATGGAAGTTTCTTAAAATAATTAATGAAGTTACGTATCCATGGCAGTCAATGGTGGAATAAAATATATATAGAAATTAAAAAAGAAAAAATGGGTGTTGTTAAGGAGCAAGTAAAATTAGAAAATAAAAAGTGTTATTATTTGTGATTAAGGAGCCATTAAATTTATTATTAATAAAGGTCATATTATTTAGCCATTAATATTTTTGGTATCTAAGGATTCATAAGCTTAGTACCTTGGCTAATGTATTGACATAATCTTATTTATCTAACTCTAACAAGTTAGCTGGTGAAAACTATGCAAATTGGAAGTTTAAGTTGCAGAATTTGATGGAAGGCTACAATATATGGATGATTGTGTCTGGAGATGAAGTCAAGCCAGTGCCCACTCAAACTATAGATCCTACAATTATAGATTGTGAATGATGAGAAAACAAAGTGAACGTGCTTTTGTGAATGTCCATTAAGGACAACATTATTCCACACATTAGAGAGTGCAAAACATCTAAGGAGACATGGGACACTCTAAAGAATTTGTATGAGACGAAGACTACAAATTGAATATTGTGTTTAAAGAGTAATCTTATTTCAATTAAGATGGAAGAAAATAAAATTGTCAGTAATTTTATTTCACGAATTAAGGATCTAAAAGATAAATTAGGTGACATTGGTGAAACAATATTTAGTATAGACTTGGTTATTGTGACATTAAATGGAATTCTTGATGAATATCAAATGTTTATCATTGGTCTTTTAGCTAGAGAGAAGTCTCCTGTGTTTTATGAGCTGGTAGGTATATTTATGCAAGAAGAAGAATGGAGAAGAAGTCTTAAACAGAAATCTCCCAATTCAGATTTAGCATTGATGGCTAAATGGAAACAGTCCTTCAAATGAAAATAGTGGGAGAAAAATAAAGGCAAAAAGCCACAGGTAAAATCATTTCAAGGTACACCTTCAGCAAGGACAAATGCCAAATCAAGCAGAGACAATGTGTGTTATTACTATGGAAACCCTGGTCATTTTGCTAAAAATTGCATGAAAAGGAGGTTTGATCAATTTAAACAAAGAAAAAATTCAATAAATTATGTTTATAGAGATGAAACAATTAGTCATGACTTTAGCAATCTGAAATTTTTTATGTCAAATTTTTCTTTATCAGTAGAAACTGATGATGATAATGCTTGGTTTATAGATTCTAGTGCATCAATCCACATGTCATGCAAAATAGATTGGTTTGATACTTATCATAAAGTTAATAATGGTGCACACATATATTTAGGAGATAATAGGTCACATGAAATTAAAGGATATGGTGATATAAGTGTTATGATTCCTAATGGATAAGAAAAACAAATTCAAAATGGGGTGTATGTTCCACAATTAAAGAAGAACTTAATTTCAGTCTCTATTATTACAGAACAACATTTGAAAGTTGAATTTGTGAAATCAAATTGTTTGGTAAAGGATGTGAAGGACAACTACAAGGTGGTTGCAAAAGTAATGAGTGTTGGAGGATTATACAAGTTGGATGTAATGAATAATGTGCATCAAGCTTTGGCATCAACAAACATGTCAAATATAGAGCTTTTACATCAAATATATGGACACTTAAATCATATTGACCTAATGTTACTACAAAAGAAATTGATGGTAGAAGGCCTTCCAAATATTAAGGGTGAACACTTTGAATGTGAAGGTTGTGAACTAGGAAAACAACATAGGGAAGAATTCCCTATGCATGAAAATAGAAGAAAACATGAAATACTTGAACTAGTGCATACTGATGTATGTGGTCCAATGCAAACTAAGTCACTTGGTGGAGCATATTGCTTTCTTATATTTATTGATGATAGCACTAGATATACTTGGGTGTACTTTATAAGAAATAGAAGTGATGTGTTTGAATACTTTAAATAATTCAAGAGTATGGTTGAAAACCAAATAGGAAAGAGCATTAAAATCCTTTGATTAGATAAAGGTGGTGAGTACACTTGAGGATTTTTGTCAAATATTGCAAGAAAAATGGAATTATGCAACAATTTACAATACCATATACACCTCAGAAAAATGGAGTAACTGAGAGAAAGAAAAGAATGTTAGTTGAATGCGCTCATAGTATGTTAAAAAGTAAAGGACTTTCTAATCTTTTTTGGGCTGAAGCCATTAATATAGTTGTATGTCTCAAAATAAGCCCTACCAAGTATCTTGAGCACCAAACACCATTCGAAACATTTTATGGTTTTAAACCTAAAGTTAGTAATTTAAGGATATTTGGATGCAAGGCGTTTTCTCATATTCGTAAAGAGGATAGGGGAAAATTAGATGCTAAAACCATTAAATGCATTTTTATTGGATATTGTACTCATCAAAAAGCATATAAAATGTATGATCCAAGTACTCACAAGATCTTTGCAAGTAGAGATGTTATATTTCATGAGCATGGAGATAAACAAATAAAAGAAGATTAACATAATGTATGGCAAGCTCCTGACGATAGCTTTAAGGAAGAAGAAGAAGATGTGGAATCATCTCAAGCTCAAGAAAGCATGGACATTCCAAAAAACATGCCAAGAAGTCAAAGTCCACAAAGAAGTGATAAAACACCCTTGGGTTTAATAAAAAAATATAAATTAAACAAAGTCTTTCGGTAGAAATCACATGAGAGTATTTTTTGGACGACATGTTTCGAACCAACATGTGTGATTCATCATCAGGACTAGATGATGAACCACACTTGTTGGCTCGAAACGTGTTGGCCAAAAAATTCTCTCATGTGATTTCTACTGAAAGACTTTTTAATTCATTATGGACACCGGAAGCTTGAATTACAGATTATAATATATTTAGGTATGACGTTATATATAATAATAAGTATATAGTTAGAATTATAGTAATATATTTTGTTAATTTAAGTATTGTTTCAATTATACTAGGATGATCTTGGATATGGGAGTGAATTATTCAGATGTACCACTGGTTTTTCAATATATTAAAAGCAACATTTAGAATGCGTGCGTTAAAAAAAAGAAAATCATGATCATTAAAATTAAAAATTGTAATTATTACTATAAAAAAAATTATTTGAATATTAAATATTAAATATTTAATATTTAAATTGACTATTATAAAACTAATTTAGTTATACATTCCTGCAACATTAATCAAGATAATTATTACTTAGAACGCACATTTATTTTTTCCAATATGTAGGTGTCAAAAAAGCGTATTCATTAGATACAATAAAATTAAAAAGATCTAGAATTAAATTAAGATTAAAATAGAGTAAGATGTGTTTTTTTCGAGTGTTAAAATATTGAATTCATTATTATAAATATATATATAATATATTAATGATCTTTATACACACTTTTACTTTGTTAAAAATTTGAAAAGTCAACTTATCTTAAATGTTTTTTGACTTTGAGGTAGTACCATAATTTACTTAAAATTTGAAAAATAGATAAATTAAATTTAAAAAACTGAAATTTATGATTAGAACAAATCCTTAACCTAACTTCCAAAACATATAACAAATTAAATAAAACTATAACAATAATACTAATATAAAAATAAAGCAAACATTAAAAAGATGGTAATTAATAAGCATTTAACAATTTCACTTAATAAACTTTTACATTTGTTTTCTTCAGAGCATAGCTTAAGCCTTAACGGTTTACCTTTAATTGGTTGGACCTGGTTAACACATAAAGAAGACCAATTCTATCGCATGTTTTTACTACCGAGAGGGCGATATCATACAAGGTTATCAACATGCGAACAATTCCAATTTCTACATGGAAGCTTTTCAGCATGTGAAAATTTACATTTTCTACTAAAAAAACTTAGAATTCCATTTCTTGCAACAACAAGCATCTTGCCTCCCGCAAGCCGTCCTCCTCATGTTCTTGGAAGAGCCTACACAACACATTCTCATAATTGTCATGTTCTTGGAAGAACCTGCGTAGCCTAACTCCATAATCTTCATGTTCTTGAAAGAGCCTTAGTAGTGCATCCCCATAATCATCATGTTCTTGAAAGAGCACGTGTAGTGCATCCCCATAATCACCATGTTTCTAATCATCATTTTCTTGAAACATCTTGAGTAATGCATCCCCATAATCACCATGCTCCTCATTGTCATGTTCTTCAAAGAGCCTGTGCAGGGAATCCCTATAATCGTCAAGTTCCCCGTCCTCATGTTCTTGAAAGAGCCTGGGTAGGGAATCCCTATTATCATCAAGTTCCTTGTCCTCATGTTCTTGAAAGAGCTTGGGTAGGGAATCCCCATAATCATCATGTTCCTCGTCGTCATGTTCTTGAAAGGCTCTGCACAGTGAATCGCCATTTTCATCACGCTCCTCATCGTCATGTCTTTGAAAGAGCCTGTGCAGTGCATCCCCATAATTTTCATGTTCCTCATCGCCATGTTCTTGAAAGGGCCTAAGGAGTGCATTTACATAATCGTTATGTTCTCAAAAGAGCCTTCTTAGTGAATCCCGATAATCGTCGCTTGCACTTAGGAATGGAAAAGAGAAGACTGGAGTGGAATGGTGGGGTGAACAACGAGGGTTTTAGATAGTTTCAGGGGTTGATCTACGTGGAGGGACATAGAGGAGGGAGCTCCACTCCCTCCTATAAGGAGGTCGTAACCAGCAAAGGCAAGAAACCTCTAGAAAATGCTAGAGGTACTACTGAGTTAGGGAAAAGGAATACAGAAGAGGAGATAGATGAAACCAAAACTAAGGAAAATAATAGCACAAAAGACAAGGAGGAAGAAGAAAAAAAAAAGAGAACAAAAGACAAAAACAAAGGGACCTTGTAAACCCAAAGTTGAGATCACACCCAGAGTAGTTTTAAATAATCCTGCTCTGTAGGTGCACAGGGATCACATGCGGACTTATGCTATCATCTGTACATTCATGGGATTATGGCCCACTAAAAAAGCATTACAGACGTGGATCAAATACCACTAGAAACCTAAAGGGAGCATTAACCTACATCTTGGGTCAAAGGGATTCTTCACTGTGGTGTTCACAAATATTGAAGACAAAGACAGAGTGTTTGAAGAAGGGCCCCATTTCTATGTAGCAGTTGGCCTCTATATGCGGCCATGGATGATGAATTTTGTCCTGAAGCATGAGACTTTTACTTCAGTACTGGTCTAGGTAAGGCTATATTCTCTACCTCTTGATTACTAGCAAACTGAATCGTTATCTGTCATAGAAAATAAATTAGGTCATTTTGTCAAAGCTTCTGAAGCCACAAGAAGAGGAAAATATACTTCCTTTGCAAGGATATGTGTGGAAATGGATCTATCTGGAGCTCTTCCGGATGAGGTAATCTTGGAAGTTTTCGATGAAGAATGGGTGCAAACAGTAGACTATGAGAATATTCCATTCATATGCCATAGATGCCATGAACATGGGCACCTATTCAAAGGTTGCCCTCTCAGTAAAGTAGAAAGCAAAAGAAAAGCTAACACAATGAAGGATACTGATATCTTTCACAAAGTGGTAAATAGAGGAAAAGGCGACAAAAGAGGGCCAAAGCAACATCAAAATGAAGGGAAACAGGTCAGTCAGAGCAAGTTCCAAGTTCTTGAAGAGGATGAAGAGATAACAAAAGAAGATCAAGTAATGGGAGGAAGTCCTGGGAAAAGGAGAAAGAAGAAAATCGTGAACAAACATAGGATATTGATAATAAAAAAGAGACTATGATGAGTGATGTAGAACTAGAGACAGATTAGGAAATGGCCCAAAGTGAAATGGAATTAGAGGACCACGAGCTACAGGAGATTCTTGACAAGGAACACCTAGATCTGGAAGGGTTCTTGATACAGGGAACCATAGGTATGGTAGATTCATTACCTCAAGAAGAGCTCAATAGAATACAACAGTTTCTTTTATGGAAGACTCAAGCTAAGGGGTTGGAGAAAGGAAAAGACATTAACAAGCAGGATAATAGAGGTGTGAAAATAATGAAAACAACTCCTGGATTAGCAACTAGAAAACCAGTATAGAAAAGAGGTAGAAAAAATAGAATGAGCTATTGATGGAGTGTGGAAAGCTAATGATAGATTCAGGTAAGATGAAAGATATAGCCAACTACTCCTTTACAAATCTTTAATTATGAAGTTCACATCTTGGAATATCAGGGGTCTAGGCACTAAGAGAAAATAGAGAATGCTTAGTAATAGAATGAAACAGGCAACGCGAGATACAATATTCATCCAGGAAACGAAATGTTCCATTCAAAAGTTAAGACAAATTCATAGCAAATGGCTCACTAGATTTGAGTTTCTAGAAGTAAAAGTAGAGAATACAACAGGGGGCATACTCACTCTTTGGAACCCCCAAAAAATTGGCATAATAGATGCTGAGGGATCTAGGAATTATTTATCAATAGTGATTCAGCTTGTAGGAGATAAAAATACCTATCTGGTCACGAATGTTTAGGGCCCTCAAAGAATAGATGATAAACTCAGGTTTCTAGATTCCCTTGTGGATCTCAGGGACAGACATGCAGGAATACCTTGGAACATGGGAGGGGACTTCAACATGATCAAATCTCTTTCAGAGAAAAATGGGGGAACTGGAGCTCCAAGTAAATACTCTTTAGCATTTCAAACCTTTATAGATAATATGAAACTAGTTGATACTGATTTGAATAATGGCCTCTTTACTTGGAATAATAAAAGGAGAGGAGAGTCTCATGTAGCCTCCAAGTTAGATAGATTCATTATCTCAGATGATCTTATGCTCATAGATAAGGAAATAATAGCGAGATTTCTCCCCTTTGGAGGCTCAGATCACTGGCCAATTCAACCAGAGATCAAGGGCATATGTACTCCTAGGAACAGACCTTTCAGATTTGAGAATATCTAGCTTTCCCACCTAGAATTCCTCAGCAATATTGAAAACTGGTGGTCATAAGATTTGTAGATTCAGGGAAGAAGAATGTTCATTCTACACAAAATATTAAATAACATCAAGCTTAGGCTTAGAGATTGGAACACTAATGATTTTGGCAACATTTTTGTGGGAAACAAATCTATTGAAAACAAAATGCAGGAACTCAACCAAGCCTTGATCATGAAATGCTTTGATAAAGTCAAAAGTGATCAAGTTGATAAACATCATCAAGAATGGGAGAATCCGTGTAAACAAGAGGAAATATTTTGGAGACAAAATTCTAGAGTTCAATGGCTAAAAGAAGGAGAGCATAACACTAGATTTTTTCATAGATCCACCATGGAAAATAGTGTTCACAACAGAATCTCTTCGGTCAAGGACAAGAATGGGGAGCTTCATATCTCCAATGAGGATATAGAAGTTGTGTTATTTCAGTGCTTCCGAGGCATAACTCAAGAAAACAATTTAGATAGAGAGCATTTCATCAGGGACGTAACTAGACACCTACCTAAGCTGGTGTCTAGAGAGGAGAATTTCAACCTTAACGGGCCAGTAACTGAAGAGGAGGTCAGTGAGGTCCTCAAAGATATGTAGAATGGAAAAGCACCAGGCCCGAATGGTTTCAATGTGGATTTTTTTAAAGCTTGTTGGAATATTGTTAAACAGGATATTTGGAACGTAGTGGAGGATTCCAGGTTGAACAGAACTATTTTTAAAGTGCTCAATAACTCCTTCATCTCCCTGATCCCTAAACAGGACATCGCTCAAACACTTGATAAGTGTAGACCCATAGCTTTATGCAATGTGGTATATAAGATAATATCCAAGGTGGTGGCCAACAGACTCAAACCTCTACTTCCTACTCTAGTTTTAGGGGAACAATCTAGTTATGTGGAAGGCAGACAAATTCTAAATAACATCATTCAAGCTCACGAGGTGGTTCACTCATTAACTAGCAAGAGGTAGGTTGGAATGATCATGCAATTGGACATAGCCAAAGCTTATGATCAGGTGAACTGGACCTATATCAAGAAAGTTCTTATTGCTTTTGGATTTGATCATAACTAGGTCAGATGGGTTATGGCCCTGGTGACTTCCTCTAGCTTTTCAATATTGGTGAATGGCTCTCCCTTTGAGATTTTCATTCCTTCAAGAGGCCTTAGGAAGGGAGACCTGCTCTCTCCCTTTCTTTTCATCCTCATAATGGAAGGACTCGGTCGGTCTATCAAGAATGCTAAAATAACGGGTAAGATTAAGGGCCTTCAACTAACTGAGAATGGTCAGGATCTGACTCATCAACAATTTCTAGATGATACCGTGTTATAGGGAGCCCCCACAGTCAAAGAAGCTACAACCTACAAAAAAATCATAAATGACTTTTCCATGGCTACAGGAATGGAAGTTAATCTCTCCAAATCAAAAACATTTTTCTTTAATACCAATATTGCTATTCAGAGAAATATCTCCAGAATTCTAGGCTTTCAAAGGGATTCCCTCCCCTTAAAATATTTGGGAGTTCCTCTAACTACTAAACCAATGCACAAGAGCATTTTGGAACCGTTGGTCAATAAGATGCAGGATAAAGTCAGAAAATGGACCATCAAATCTTTAAATCTGGCTGGTAGGTCGATACTTACAAAAGTTGTGCTTCAATCAATCCTTTTTTTCATGTTATCAACTCTCCTAGGTCCAAAAGGAGTCTTACATCAATTCAGAAACATCCAAAGAGACTTTCTTTGGGGTAAGGAGGAGATAAGGAAGAAATGGACCTTAGTTTCATGGGAAAAAATCTGTAGACCCAAGAACCACAAGGGCCTAGGATTGGATGATTAGGAGATTCTTAGCAACGTTTTAGGGGAAAAACTATGGTGGCGTTGGGTTCAAGATCCAAAGGCTCAATGGGTAAGTATCTGGAAAGAAAAATATGCCAGTGCCTAGAAAACTAGTGATCTCATAAGAATGTCTGGAAATATAAAGGATCATACATCTGGAATAAAGCCTGGGAAAACAAAAGCCTAGTACAAAAAAATAGTTTATGGGAAATCCGAGAGGAAGATATAGCACTATTCTGGGAGGATAAATGGAAACAAGAACCAACATTGTTAACAGAGGACATTTTGGGCTTTAAGCACAGGACAGATACCCAAGGATTAATTAAGGTAAAGGATTTCTGGGTTCATACTCATAATACAGGAAAGTGGAGAATCTAGAGACCCTTGAAAACAAAAGTAGAGGTACTTATGAGAATGTTGGAACAAAGGATGATCTTATTAATAGGGGGGAAGGACTAACTAAGATGGGGAAACAATAAAGATGACATCTCTAATCTTAAGGAATCTAAAGGTATTCTCCTTGAGTTGGATTCCCATGTTCTGGATAGGATATGGCAGAACCTATGGAGGTAACAAGGATGGATGAAGATAAAACTCTTCATGTGGTTGGTACATCACAAGAAAATATTGACTTGGGATAATATTAGGAAGAGGGGTGTTCTGGGGCCTTCTAGATGCCAGATATGTGAATCTCAAGAGGAGACAATGGAGCATATACTCAATAGGTGCATTTTCATCTCCAGGTTATGGGATACATTTTCTACCATTTTTGAATAGATCGATACGGACAAAGGGAGTATCATTAATACCCTAAACAATTGGAGAAGAAACTTTTCAAATTATGAATTTCTTAGCTTGGCTTGGGCCTTAATTCCAAGCTTCATTATATGGAAAGTTTGGAAAGAAAGGAACAAGAGAATATTCAAGGATGAAAAGAATCCCTCTCATCGCCTATTTGAGTTGATCTTAAAACAACTAAGGAGACGACTGGAACCACAATATGTAATCACCCTAAGAATCCTCCCTCAAAGGCTGATTTAAGAATTCTCAGGAAGTTGGGTATGCAGGGGCTTGTTCCTCAAGGCCTGGATAGGAAAGTAATCACAATGGAAATGGAGAAGGATTTTTGGCATCCTCCCTCGAAAGGTTATTTGAAATACAACATTGATGGCGCTTCAAAAGGCAACTCGGGAACTACTGGTTTTGGAGGGGTTTTAAGGGATGAAGAAGGACACATTCTCTTCATCTATATTTCCATTTAGTAAGAGCCACCAACGACATGGTTGAATTAATGGCTTTGGAGCAATGCTTAGAATTTCTAAAGTAGGACAACTGCTTAAATGTAATTATAGAAGCGGACTCTGAGTTAATCATTAACTCAGTGAAAAGAATTAGTTATGGAATAGTGTCGAAGAAAGTCTCAAAACACTGGAGGTTAATCCGGGTTTTCCAAAGAATTCAGGGTCACTTCTAAGGACTTCGCACAGTAAGTTTCAACCATGTTCGCAGAAAGGCCAATAAATTGGTGGATCTTCTGGCCAACCAAGGTGTGAGCTGTACAGAATGCAGAGTTTCGATGGAGTGGCAGGAGTTGCCTCAGAGTATACTAAAAACACTTTGTTACGATCGATTGGAAGAGGACAGGGAAGTGTTTTGATACAGAGCCAAGGAGGCAAGTTCGAAATGACTAGATCTTAGTATTATTCACTATTGTCTATCATACTGGTTGTTGGTGGGGTAGGCCATTGTTGGCCTCAGAAAACCCCGATGTATGTTGACTGGATTTCTCAGTTTATTGGGTGGTTGACCAGTGGGAAGGATCACAACATTCCATGGTTTCAGGTTCAGGCATAGAAGAAAGAATGTGAGGGACGTGAATCTAGTCTTTTCTGGCAGCTGTAATATCCCTAATTTCCATTTTTCAGGAGGTAATACCGCTTCCCTGGTAGTTTTTGGTTGATTGCATGACTCTCAAGTGGGAAATGGTTTTAGCAAATTGGAAGTGATTCCATTCAACTTCATACACATGGCAGGGGGTGGAAACGAATACTGCCCCTGTTGCACTCTAATTTCTGGAGACCTTGAATCGTGTGATATTATTCTCAATTGTTGGATTTCACTCAGCAGATCTACGGACAGGAATGATCTTGCAATTTGGTGGGGTTGGGTCTTTAAAAATTGAATGCCTTCGGTGGGTGATTTCTTCCTCAGTCGTTGATTGCACAAATAGATTGGACAATTTTGATTAAATATGCAAGTGCAGGGAGCTAATACATGGGAGATTCTGCAATTTTTCACTCATTCTTCTGACCATATGGCACAAACATTGTTTGTATTCCAAGGGTTCAGAGGTTACTTTTGTAGGGTTGGGAGTCACGCCTTAGGCAGTTAGCAATTTTATTTTCCTGGGCCCATGGTGACGGGTGGACATTTTGTACATTATGTAAAATATTTTCTGGCATAATGAAATAGAAGGAACGACTCTTGCTTCAACAAAAAAAAGAATCCCCATAATCATCATGTTCCTCGTCATCACGTTCTTGAAAGAGCCTTCCTAGTGAATCCCCATAATCGTCATGTTCCTCATCATCAAGAGCTTGGAAGAGCTTGTGTATTTCATCCCCATAATCGCCATGTTCCCCATCGTCATGTTCTTGAAAGAGCTTGCGCAGTGCTTCTCCATAATCATGATGCTCATCGTCGTCATTTTCTTGATTCTCATCATCGTGTTCTTGAAAGAGCTTGAGTAGTGCATCCCCATAATCATCATGTTCCTCATCATCATTTTCTTGAAAGAGCCTGCATAGTGCAACCCCATAATTGTAATGTTCTTGAAAGTGTCTAGGTAGTGCATCCCCATTTTCATCATGTTCCTCACAATCATGTCCTTGAAAGAGAATGGGTAGTGCATCCCCATAATCGTCATGCTCCTCATCATCATGTTCTTGGAGCCTCAGTAGTCAATCCCCATAGTTTTCATGTTCCTCATCATCATGTTCTTTAAAGAGCCTACGTATTGAATCCCCATAGTCGCTACATTCCTTGTCGTGATGTTCTTGAAGGAGCTTGCGCAGTGCATCCCCATAATCATCATGTTCCTCCTCATCATTTTCTTGATCCTCATAGTCGTCATGTTCTAAAAAGAGCCTATAGAGAGAATCTTCATCATTTTCATGCTCTTGAAAGAGCCTATGTACAACATCATCCTCATCGTCATGCTCTTGATCCTCATCATCATGCTCTTGAAAGAGCTTGTTTAGTGTGTCTGACCAATCCTCTATATATCAATACATGGCAAGGGAAGGTTTTCGAAACAAATTCATGTGCAAGGAAGGTTATTGAAGCAATATGGCTAGTGGCTCCATTCAATCCTCTCCTCCTTGGATGTTTCTCAGTCTCTTATAATAGTAATAATCTTGAGCAACATAAAATGGGGAGGACATGGAATTTCTCTTGGCAGTAGAATATTTAATATTTCCAGTTTAATAGTTCTGAGTGACCTTCCCATTTACTATCGTTCTACATGTGTAATCTTCTTAATCGTTCATGCCTTCCCTTTTTAGTGACACCAACCTTATTCTAACACACATCACATTTTCCGTACATGCTACTCTAGTTCGACATTAGATTTCCAAATAGTGTACACATTGATCACACACAAGACTAAGCCATACCATTTTATATTAGAGTATGCTAAATCTTTTAGCCACAAAATAGACCAATATACAACAGAAATTATAGATAAATACATAGACTATTTGTAATATGGCAAGAACATAATATCAACACAGAAATTTCATGTGATTCACCCAAATTTGGGCTACATCCACTAAGCAATGGCATCGGTTCTTTTTTTGTTTAGAGAATTGGAGATTACAACAGTCTTGTAGACTTACAACCCTCTTGACACACTTTTCGAAAAAAAAATCAATTTGCCCAAGTATATATGGCCTCTATTCACTCGTTGACAAAACTGAATAGTAAATGCTCTCCTATTGATACTCGAACTGAATTGACACATACACAACTGAATCCAAATAGATATGATATGAATTTAGATGACTAAAGCTTGAATTTAGGGGTTTGTTGCCACTCGTTTCAACAATCTTCACCTTGACAACAATTTACCTCATACATTGCTCTTTGTTTTATTCTATCATCTTTTCTTCAAGCCAAGAGAAGCCAAACTCCAACGTAGCTTCTCTAACACCACTTGTTTCATGACCATGTCTGTATAATTCTTTTCAGTGTGAAATTTTTCAGGAAGCACTCCACCTTCATCAATAACATGTCTGATAAAATGATATTTTATAGGAATATGTTTTGTCTTATTGTGATAAGCTGGATTTTTAGCCAAATGAATAACACTTTGACTATCACAATTTTTTTGTACATTTTTCTAAAATATTCCCAACTCACCAAGAAAACCTTTTACCCATATCGCCTCTTTGCAAGCATGTAAAATAGATATATACTCTGTCTCATTTGTGGATAAAGCAACAATACTTTGAAGCTTCGACATCCAACTAATAGGACCCCCTACAAGAGTAAAGATATATCTAGAAGTGGATCTTATTTTTTCTAAATCACCTGCAAAATCAAAATCAACATAACCACACACTTCATCACTCGAACCATTAAAAATGATACAAATTACTTGTGCCTCTAATATAAAAAAGCACCCATTTCACTACT
Source organism: Pinus taeda (assembly GCA_000404065.3). Taxonomy (NCBI): domain Eukaryota; kingdom Viridiplantae; phylum Streptophyta; class Pinopsida; order Pinales; family Pinaceae; genus Pinus; species Pinus taeda. The sequence goes on along the minus strand of APFE031307935.1, from coordinate 64,214 downwards.
GCCCAATGCTCTTTTCCTAGATTTTCCATGTATCTACTGACAACACCAACTACATGTGAAATATCTGGCCTTATACATACCATCACATACATCAAACATCCTACTGCATTAGCATATGGTACATGAGATATATAATCATTTTCATCATCTTTACTAGGACTTATACCTAAAGAAAGCTTAAAATGAGAAGCTAAAGGGATGTTAACTAGTTTCACATTTTTCATACTAAATCTTTGAAGTATTTTCTCCATATGCTTCTCTTGTGATAACCACAACTTGCCATTTTTCCTGTCTCCGTGTATCTCTATGCCCAAAATTTGTCTTGCTACTACTAGGTCTTTCATATCAAACATCCTAGCCAATTGAGCCTTTAATATGCTAATTTCAACTATGTGTCTGCTTGCTATAAGCATGTCATCAACATATAGCACCAAAATTATGAATATGCCATTTTCCAATTTTTTTAAGTGGATGAAATGATCATACTCACTTCTGGTAAATTTTTGGCTCACAATGAAAGAATCAAACTTCTTGTACCACTGCCTCGAACTTTGCTTCAGGCTATACAATGATTTCTTGATCTTGCAAACAAATTTCTTGCTATGATTTTGAAAAAATCCTTTTGTTTGTTCCTTGAAAATATCTTCATCAAAATCTCCATGTAAAAATGTTGTTTTAACATCTAGCTATTCTAACTCCAAATTATGTAAGGCAACTAATGCTAATACAATTCTAAGTTAAACAAGTTTTACAATTGGAGAAAATATCTCATGAAAGTCAATACTTGCTTTATGAGAAAATCATTTTGCAACCAATCTTGCCTTGTTCTTCACAATTGTTTCATCAACTCCTGTCTTCAGTTTGTATATCCATTTGCTGCCAACTACCTCTCTAGTCTTAGGATGTTCCAATAGATCCCATGTTTTATTCTTTTTCAAAGAATCCATTTCTTCCTTCTTGGCTTATTTCCATTCGTCACTATTGATTGATTCCAATGCTTCTTGATAAGAACTTGGTTCCTCTTCATTAGAAATTAAAGCAATAGAAGTGACAAAATCTTCATATTTTTTAGGAAGTGACTTGATGCATGTAGATCTTCATAGAGTTTGTTGTGGCATTTCTTTTGTTTCTTGAGGGAATTTTGTACGTTGATGTTCTTGAGGAGTTTCTAGAAACTCCTCATCATGAACATCCTCATTGATGATTGTATATCAAACTGAACTTGTTGTGATTGTGGTACATAATATTATTTCATATCATTATTTACATCTGATTTTGAGAAAGAAAATTCATCAAATATTACATCTTTGTTTATGATGATATTGTGGGCAATAAGATTCCACAATCTATATCCCCTGATTCCATCACCATATCCAACAAAGATCAACTTTCTTGTCTTGGGATCTAACTTAGAACGTTGTTTTTTTGGAATTAATGCATAAGCATCACAAACAAATATTCTAAGATTAGAATAATCACATGGTTGATATGTCCATACTTCTTCTGGAATTTTGCAATCTATCACAGTTGATGGTGATCAATTAACTAGGTAACATGCTGTCAGCAATGCTTCCCCCTATTAGCACTCCGAGAAGCTCTCCTAGGTTGTAGCTCAGAGATGCCCAAAAACATATAAATCTTCAATATCGTTCTCTGAACTATTAGAATGGACTGGTGTTTGGATCAAGTCAAATGACCGTTTCAACTCTATTTCACTCAAAACATGCATGAACACCTTCAACTGGACTAGGCTTTCAACCACTAATGCTAAATAAATTATAGATTTAATGGATAGATGGAGAATATTGACTGTACCACCAGATGCATACATAAACAGATATGAATTGCTAGCTACGAAAAGCAAATGAAGCTTACAAATCTAATTTATCATTGCAGAGATAAGATGATAGTTATCTATCATTCGACATAGAAGTAAACATGAATAACCCATTCAAGTGCAAGCTTAGAATAGAGGAAAAGAGGGGGATTGAACATATAACAACAAAAGAAGCTTGTATTACTGGAATGAAGATGAGATGCTAAGAGGAGTAGAGTCTCGACAGTCTCCGAAAGTTTAACCCTTGATCCTCTGAACTTTAAACCTTTTATAGGCCTTTTCCAATGCTCTCAAACCCTCTAAGGCTCGAGAGGTCTTAATCTATCCTCTCTGTCTTTTTAACAACTTGATGCCATGACTAGACATGCATGAGCTCGAAGGTCTCTTTTTTCTAACGTTAGTAACCAAATTCTGGTAATTTTGCCTTGTTTTCTGGTAGCTCACTTGTGCCAATGATGCTCCATCAACATTGTTGTTGGTTTAGCTGTGTTGCACTCTTGTTTTTCGCTTTTTCAGCTTTCTGTCTGCTCAAATCCCTAAAATGTCCGCTTTCTATTTTACACAGAGAAACACATTCAAACTATGAAAATTCGCTGCAAACAATGCTCATTCAGACTTCAAAAGTCCTTAAATCTGGTCTATTCTCCTATCGAGTCCATCCTCAATCGCTATCGCAAGTCGCTTCAGCCTTGTTCCAAGGCTTCCCTTTGTATTTTGGAAATACGTTTAAAACATTGAAAATAACGTGAAAATTGGCTCCCTCTAGACTTCAAATATTATATATTTCCCTTCACAAAGCCTTTCCGGTTCGAGTCTTATCGCATCAACGTTGTTTCTTTATATTTTGTTAAATAACGAAAGTATGAAAAATACATAGAAAAATGCTTTTAGGCGGATCTTAAATATTATATAATATCTTTAAGGAACCCTTTTGGGTCCTGTTTATCGCATCGGAGATCTATATTGGTATAAGCCCCACTCCTCTATGCAGCTTCGATGCGATATCACGATGAGATTGATCGTAATTGCATATCGCTATAACACCTTGTTGTTTAGTCTATGCCAATATCCATCGATTGTGATCTGCCGACTGGATATGGAGCATTGATCGTCCAGATCTGACGGCTGCTATGCATTCATTTCTCAAGCCTGCCCTGCTATGTTTTTGACTATGTTCTAGTGTTTTTCGCCTCTCGATAGTGTTTTTCTGCCTGTTTGAAGGTTCCTCTTATGTGATGGTTTTGATCTTCTGAATGATTTTTAAGAAGATTCCGAAGACTTAGAGATTGATTTGGATCAGCACCTCAGGGCTAATAGGACCTGATGCAATTATAGATGCGAGAGTAGTAATTTTGAAGTTCGGCTTATGGCCAAAGCGGAGCAAGAGGAGACGTGGCCATCAGAGCTAAAACATGGGACATTTCTACTCAAAATAGCAGCACTGCACCTCAGGGGCTGACACTGGCTCCTTTTGGGGATGAAAGCCTCCCTGTGAGGTTTCAAAGAACTGTAGACCACTACCTTTCCAGTAATAACCAAAACAAACTTATCTCCTAGTGTTCAATTGGGCATGGATTTTATTTGCATAAAAACAAAAATTGAAAAACCTATTACAATATTAAGGCCTTAAAGCCTCATATGAAGTAAAATTTCAAAACCACCCATTGACTGGACCATCAAAAACACCTTGCCCCTCAAAATTGTGCAGAACAAAAGTATTGTTCATCTGAACTTGGGCAATGACAAGTGGTCCCATCCATAAGGCATCAAATTTACCATGGTTTCCCTTCTTTTCCTTCAATGCATCCATTTGAGAACCTAGTCACCAACCTGAAAATTGTTCCTTTTTGGCTTTCTATCAAATGTGTCTTTGATCTTATTTTGATGAATTCTTGACTTCTCAGCCAATTGTTCTTTGGTCTGCTGTAATTCAACCAAGTTACTCATTCTCCTTGCTATGCCATTCTCTTCATCTTGTTCTTCTTGCAAGAAGTTGGCCACAGGGAGAATCTGTTGGATAGGAAAAACAACATCAGTGCCATAAACCAACTTAAATGGAGAGTTTCCTATGGACTTCTTGTTGGCAACTCTGTCAACCCATAGTGAAAACTTCAACTTAGAATCCCAATTCTTTTTGTTTTCCTCCAACAATTTTTTGATTATCCTTACAAAACTCTTGTTAGATGATTCTGCCAGGCCATTGCCTTGAGGATAATATGAGGTAGAATGCACCAATTGAATGCCCATGGATTCACACATGTCCACCAATTCTTCTGCCTTGAAAACTACTACATTATCGTGACTAGTTTGGTTGGGCAACCAAATCTAGTGAAAATATTCTCATTCAAGAACTTTACGATAACCCAATGATTAGCATTTTTAGTAGGTATGGCCTCAATCCATTTGGTGAAATGATTAGTGGCTACCAAAATCCATTTTTGATGGCCACTGAAATGTGGATTGATCTCGACTATGAAGTCCAAGCCCCATTACTGGAAGGGACCGTTGATGTGTACTAGCTTCAAAGGTAGAGATTTTAGCTGTTGTCTTCTTGCAAAACTTTGATATTTGTCACAAGTCTTCACAAAAGAAAAAACATCAAAGAAGAAAGTAGGCCAATAATAACAAGCTCTCAGGATCTTGCGGGCTATGGTTTTCCAATAATGGTTCCCTTCGTAGATGCTAGAATGGAACTGGTGCGCGACTTCCATAGATGCTAGAATTGAACTGGTGCATGACTTCCATAGATTGTCCTTTGTCTAGACATCTCAAGAGGATCCATGATGGGTCTTTCCAATAAAGTAGGTTTTCATTAATGCAGAATTTGGTTGATCTAATATTTATGGCCCAGGTTTGACTCGAGCTAAGCCCTGGAGGGACTTCTAACTTCATAAAAAAATTGAACTATACTAGAATACCATTCATAGGTGGCTAGATTTTCAGCCAAAGACTGATTCTGCTCTCGCTCTACTGCTGCTTCCTCTATCCGCTCACCACCTGAATTTGAACCCACACAATTGATGTCTAACAAACTAAGATTTTCCTCAGTCATAAGCTTATCCAAGCCTTGGCCTTTTACAAGCTTGGTGGGATTCACCTCTATGTTGAACTCTATGAATTTTGCAATCCATTTAGCTCTCTTTCCATCAATATCTTGTTGAGTTAGGACATATTTTATTGAGGCTGAAGGTAGATATGCAACCACTTTGGAATGCAGAATATAAATTCTAAATTCCTTTAAAGATTTTATGAGAGCATGAGATTGTTTTTCAATAACGTCATACCTTAGTTCAGTGTCCCTCAGAGTTTTGCTAAAAAAGGCCACAGAATGTTCTATGCTGTCATCGTTTTTCTATAATAGAATCACTGCAAGTGTCTCATAAGAGGCAAAAGAGAAGATATAAAACTCCCTATTATAATCTAGGCTGATTAGAGTGGGAGCTTCCATGATAGCTTGTTTGATGGATTCCAAAGAGATTTTTGCACCTTTTGTCCATTTTATTTCTGATCCTTTCTGTTAGCGCTTGAGATTTCACGTCAGGCTGAGAAAGGCAAACCTTCAAGGCAACATCAAACCATTTCACCTCGTAGCTAGCCCTACGGGGTATGAGAAGGCTCTCTTCGGTCAATCTCGTTAAATTTTCAATGGGAAGAGATGACCGATCAAGGTAACACAGATATTAGGCTAGTAAACTAATTTGAAAGTTGATTTGGGGGTTTTTTGGGGTTTTTTGGTGGCAAGTTGAGGATCTGCAATTTAGGGTGCGGGGATTGAGCTCAGTTTTTGCAGGTGGGTCTTTGGGGCAAGGTAGGAGTTTGTGCTGATGCTTTTAGCTAAGATGGATGATCAAGGAGGAAAGAGGAGAAGCTAAAGAGGGCAAACAATGACTTTGAATCCTCTTTAGACAGTGGAAAACATAAACATTAAACAAATTTGAAAGTTGAGCATGACATGCATGAATTCAAACTTTATCACTTCATTTGTTTAATAAGCTGCAGTAAGAAAGATATGGAACACATAAACACACTTACAATTACAATAAGAGAACACACCATCAACACAAGAGTCCACAAGAATCCCAATGATGTCTGCAAAACCCTGGTCTTCCTTTTTCTCAAATTGCAGAGATACAAGTGAAATATACAATAGGAGCTTCTCCCTCAAGAGTCCAACCATGAAAATGAGTAAGAGAAGGCATAATATAGAAGATATAACTCCTTTCCCCACCTCTAGGGGTCGAGCTCAGCTTCCTAGGAGCTGTTTCAACTAATTCTAAAATAATCACTAGATAATAGGCAGTCAAAACAACTTGCCTCTAAAACTTAGGAAACCTATCCATGCATTAAATATTTACCATTTACATCAAGGAAACTTCTAGAAGTGTTCAAGGAGAGTAAAAGTATCTAAGTGCCATGAAAATTACACAAAAATCCATCTTTTACATGCCTCAAAAGTCAACCAAGGTGAAAACAGTGTTTTGAAGGCCGAACTGGTCAAAACAGGCAAATTTCCCTCAGTGGTCGCGCCCCTCACTTTGACTGGTTGCGCGCATTGACAACTCTGTTTGAGGGCCTTCCCGGTGTCCAAATCAGGTGTAAGATAGCTCATTGGAAAGGTCTGTGAGTCTACTTTCCAACCCCACTGGAATTTCTGAATTTGG
>APFE031307935.1:38764-52423 GCA_000404065.3 Pinus taeda | reverse complement strand
CGGATATAAGGGAAGAGAAGTGTTTGATAAGGTAATTTAAGGATAGGGAAGGTGTATGAACATCTGGATACAATTTTTTCTGATGATTTGACCGTCCGAGAGAAAATGGCTTCAAAACCCTAGGAGAGGGAAATGACCTTGCCTGGGCGCAACTGAAGCATGAACAAGACATAAAATGACTCATTAGACACTGACATGATAATGACCACCCTATGAATGATGATAGACTCAGCTGAATGATGACATAGACTGACATTTGGGCAACTTTAGAAGGAGTGAAAACAAACCCTAGACCTAATGCCTAGTGACCAAATTTTGCTTGAAAACTCACTGAAATGACAAAATTTGACCTTGACACTTCAAAATAAATTTGTAGGAGCATATTTGATCACTGGAGGAAGGCTGGAAAGACTGACACTAACACTTTCTTCAACATGGAAGTGATGTGTTTCACTAGCTCTGCAAAGTTTGGAATAAACCTCTGACAATGTTAATCTTACCCATGAAATATTGAATATCCCTTTTTGACCTTGGGATGGACATTGTTTGAATTTCTTGAACTCTTGCTGGATCGATCTTCACATCTTCAATAGAAACAATATGTCCCAATAGTTTGCCTTCTTGTAGAGAAAACTGTGACTTCTTTGGGTTTAGAGAAATTCCAAAATGTCTACACCTTAGAAACACCTTCTTTAAATGATGCAAATGGTCCTTGTGACTATTGGAAAAGACAATTATGCCGTCAAGGTAAATAAGGACAAACTTGTCCCTCTCTCCCACAAAGGCTATGTCCATGGCCCTCTGAAAAGTAGCCCAAGCATTCATCAATTCAAAAGGCATCTTGGAGTACATGAAAGTGCCCTAAGGACTAGTGAAGGTGGTCTTTTCTAGATCTTCTGGATGTACAAAAATTTGATTGTAACTTGAAAATATGTCTAAGAAAGACATGACTCTAGCCCCTGAAACTTTTTGCAGCAAGTGTTCCATCTTAGACAGGGGGTAGTTGTCTTTCTTAGAGGAGTTTTTCAAATTCTTGAGGTCAACACAAAGCCTGATTTCTCCATTCTTCTTTCTTACTACCACAAGGTTAGCTATCCACTTTGAATACCTTAGGGGAACTATGATCTTGACATATAATAGCTTCTTGATTTCCATTTCAATCAACGGCAATAAGAGAAGGCTGATAGGTCTTAATTTCTGCTTAAAAGGGATGTTCTTCTCTAGCAGAATCTTATGCTGAATGATGTTGGTGTCATAGGTCTTAAGATCATTGTATTCCCAATCAAACATATCAAGAAATTGTTTCATCAGGGTGCGATACTCGATATAAGTGAATGGACATATTTAGGTACTTTCGGTGGGCTGGACTTCCTACATTATGTCTATGAACAACAGACTCATTTTCTTTTTTGGCAGGCTTATAAGGTACATCATTATGATCAAAAACCTTCTCTAGAGGAACCAATCCTTTTTGTATATGGTTACTAGGTAGCTGGACAATGCATTCCCGGCCAATCTCGTCCTTTATCTTGGACTGGTTGCATTCTTCATTGGTTTCATTTTCTTGGTCAATGTGCATTTCAGAAAATTCATAGATGACTTGTAAAAACCTATTAATTTCATCATCATATTAAAAAACTTTCCAGTATTTGATATTGACTGGTAGAGATGGTCTATATTTCACCTGAACTTCATAAGTTAATTTAGGAGGCAAAGGAGGAATAAACGTGCTGGCAGATACAACAAGGGAACCAACAAGTTGGTTCTCCATTCTAGGGATGTAATAAATGTTGAAACTATTAAAAGAATCCTTGAGCTTCCATACCTCATCTCTGTATGCTTTCAACCTTGGATGCCTTGCTTGGAAGTTTTGTTGACCTGCTGAATGATAAGGTCTGCATCTCCAAACACCGTCAGTACTTTGATGCCCATTCCTTTAGCAACATTTAAGCCCAATATTAAGGCTTCATACTATACTATGTTATTTGTGACCCGAAAAGTTAATTTGAAAGATAAATGAATGCATTCTTGTGTGGGGGACACAAGGACTACACCTGCCCCTGCAACTTCCTTAGAGCAAGCTCCATCAAAGAAAATGTCCCAAATTTGAGGGGCTTCTTCTTCTATGATCTGGAAAACTGGTTTCTTAAGCTGTGTGGAGGCTAACTAGGATCCTTCAATCTGAAGAATATAGGCTCCAAAATTAATGTCGACAACATCAATGGGTTGATTAGTAGGATTCCTTTCATCACTAATTATACAAGCCAATTGAGTTTCCTTGTATAATCTCCTACTCTCACCTCCAAAAACTAGGACAGTGGCATATGATAGATCATTTTGCAATGTTCCACGCAATCTCTTGATCAAACCTCTGGAGAGAAACATGCCAAACTTGGGGGGTACATCTGCTGCCACAATATCCATCACCATGCTCTTCATGGGCAGCTGAGACAAGGTGATGGCTAAGTCTTTGTTTAATCCCAAACATTTCACTTTTCTAGCCTCAAAAGAAAACAGGTCATGATAAGACTTGGTAATGTCAAGACCCAACTCATCCATGATAGCTTTGGGCATTAGATTATGGCTGCCTCCTATGTCTAGAAGGTAACTGTGAAGGATTTTGTCATCAATAGTCAAAGAGACATAGAATGATGGGGAGTTATCATCACAATTTCAAATCATTGGGATGAGAACAACATCTGGTTTGTCGTCTTACAGATTTACATAGTCAATGGAGGCTTGGATAGCTTTAGGCTCAAGGGCCTCAAGGATAGATCTCTTGAAGGACTCACTTTTTGCTAGTTCAGTCAGAGGTATAGGTATGCTTAGCTTCTGAATTTATGATTCAAATATGAAAGGAGAAGGATACTTGTCAAGGCCTCTTACCTCATGGGCTGGAGCTTTGAGGATGATGGGATCAACTGCCGGTCATTTCTACTTTTTTGCTTCTTTCACTGCAGGGACAACAACTCTTTGAACAAGAGTTTCCTTGGAATTATTCATCTTCGACCTCAAATCATATCTGTGTCGATTTGCAGTTTGCAGAACAACTTCACCATCCCATTCTTGGCTGATCTAGTCATTGAATAATGACTTTTAATCGGCGGCTAAGGTCATAAAGAAGGCATTTCCTTTGTCTTCCAGAAAATGGATCTCATCATCTTCTTCAAATTGCTCTTCTTCCATGATTACATTACGGAAAGGGGTCTTCACCCTTTGGTCTTGATTGGTTTCTTTTCTTCTTTGCAAAATCTTCAACTACTCATTAGCTCTTCTATATGGATTTGAGTTTCTACGAGAAAATGTATTAGGAACTCTTCCTTTCCCAGGGTGCTACTTAACCTTTAATTTGAAGATTTCAGAGGCTAATGACTCCATCATCTTGGTCATTTTATCTATCTTGGGATCTAAAGATGATGAATATTTGCCCCTCTGTCTCCTTCTATCAACATTTTGCTTGAGCTTCTCTACAAACATGATGTTTGAGTCTACTTCCAAGGCTACATCCTGCATATTAGCCAAGGTAGCACATTGCCTCTCCCTCAATAATAGATAGAATTAAGAATCAAAGGCACTGGCATAGGTGAGTTTGGAAGAGGTAATGGTGGGTTTTACTTCAGCTGGTATCTTGTTGTACATGTGGTTAAATCTCTTATTAAAATTAGACAACAACTCACCATTTTCCCTCTTTAAGTTCCGAAACTCGGTGTGATAGTAGAGTAGATCCTTCTTATCCCCCCAATGCTTTAGGAATGCATCATCTAAAGACTCAATATCTACTATAGACCTTGGGGTCAGTTCTCTGAATCATTTTCTAGCCTCTCCATCTAGACTTTGGACAAATAATCTCATCCATACATCATCTTCACTAATGTCTAGGTTATCAGCATAGCTATAGAATGATTCAAGATGTTCCTCAACTATAACACCTTCAGTCCTAGTGAACTTAGGCCTATTCTTATGATATTCTCTAGTAGGCATGGCATTCAAAGGAGTGGGCAGTACTAGACGTCCATACCTAGTAGCTAGGATTCTTTCCATTTTGGTAGGTGCTTGTGGTCTTGCCATAGTTGTGGTGGCTATAAGGGTACTCGAAATCTGAATGACAGGGGGTTGAGGAGTGACTGCTAGGACTAAAGGAGTATGATGGATAGGAGGAGAGGTTTCCTTTGGGCTTGCAATAAAATAAGAACCTAAATAATAAGGAGCTCTATGAGGTCTGATATTTTTTTCTTCATTGGTAGTATTAGATGTTATACTCTCAACATGTATTTGTTCTATTATAGGATTTTCTTGAAGAGATATAGAATATTGTTTAGAGTTACCTGAACCTGATGCTCCTTTCTGCAATGCCTTTCCTTCTTTGATGATTTTTTCAGGGTCAGATACTATGTCAGCTTGTGGCTTCTGAGGTTTTCTCTGAGTATGCCTCATAAACTGAGTTATAACTATGAAGTGGAGTTGTCAAGAGGTTCGTCCCCAGTAGAGTCGCTAGATGGATGATTACAACCAAAAACGTATCAGACTTTGTCTATCATCAAAGTTGGGTCCGTGTCGTCTCCCAGGGAAGCTGAGCTTCAATCTCCTCTCCCTGGCAACATCGCCAATTATGTTAGCACTCCAGGAAGCTCTCCTAGGTTGTAGCTCGGAGATGCCTGGAAACATATAAATCTTCAATATCATTGTCTGAACTATTGGAATGGATTGGGGGATCAAGTCAGATGACCGTTTCAACTCTATTTCACTCAAAACATGCATGAACACCCTCAACCGGATGAGGCTTTCAACCATTAATGCTCAATAGATTATAGATTCAATGGATAGATGGAGAATATTGACTGTACTAGTAGATGCATACATAAACATATATGAATGGCTAGCTACAGAAAGAAAATGAAGATCACAAATCTAATTTATCAATGCAGAGATAAGATGAGAGTTATCTGGCATTTGAGAGAGAAGAAAACATGAATAACCCATTCAAGTGCAAGCTTAGAATAGAGGTAAAGAGGGGGATTGAACATATAACAACAAAAGAAGCTTGTATTACTGGAATGAATATGAGACGCTGAGAGGAGCAGAGTCTCCACAGTCTCCAAAAGTTGAACCCTTGATCCTCTGAACTTTCAACCTTTTATAGTCCTTTTACAATGCTCTCGAACCCTTTGAGGCTCGAGAGGTCTTAATCTATCCTCTATGTCTTTTTATTGACTTCATGACATGACTAGACACGCATGAGATCAGAGGTCTCTATTTTCTAACAACAATAACCAAATTCTAGTAATTTTGCCTTGTTGTTCGGTAGCTGGCTTGTGCCAGTGATGCTCCATGACCATTGTTGTTGGTTTGGCTGTGTTGCGCTGTTTTTTTTCCCTTTTTCGACTTTTTGTCTACTGAAATCCTTGAAACAACCGATTTCTATTTTACACAAAGAAGCACGTTCAAATTTTGAAAAATCATTGTGAACACTGCTCATCCAGACTTCAAAAGTCCTTAAATCTGGTCTATTCTGCTATAAGGTCCGTCCTCAATCACTGTCACAAGTCGCTTCAACCTTGTCCCAAGGCTTCCCTTTGTATTTTGGAAATATACTTAAGACATTGAAAATAACGTGAAAATTGGCGTCCTCCGGACTTGAAATATTATATATTTCCCTTCACGAACCCTTTTGGGTCTAGGTCTTATCGCATCAACGTTGTTTCTTTGTATTTCGTTAAATAATGAAAATATGAAAAATACATAGAAAAATGCCTTTAGGCGGATATCAAATCTTATACAATAGCTTTAAGGAACACTTTCGAGTCCATTTTATCACATCAAACATTTATATAGGTATAAGCCCCGCTCCTTTTTGAAGCTGCGATGCGATATCGCGATGCGATTGATTGCAATCGCATATTGCCATAACTGTGGGCCATTTAGTCTGCACTGATATCTGCCGATTGCCACAGCCGATTACAATCCACGGACTGGATCTGGACCATTGATCAACCAGATTTGACCGTTGTTGTGCATTCATTGCTCAAGCCTCCATTGCTCTGTTTTTCACTTCTTTCTAGTGTTTTTCGCCTCCCGATAGTGTTTTTCCGCCTGTTTGAAGTTTTCCCTTATGCAATGGTTTTGATATTTTGAATGATTTTTAAGAAGATTTCGAAGACTTAGAGATTGTTTTGGATCTGTTTAGATCAGCACCATAGGGCTAACAGGACCTGATGCAGTTATAGATGTGAGAGTAGTAATTTTGAAGTCCAGTTTATGGCCAAAGCAAAGCAAGAGGAGACGTGGCTATCAAAGCTAAAACAGGGGAAATTTCTTCTAAAAATAGCAGCACTGCACCTCAGGGGCTAACACCCACCACAACTCTTGCGGCAACTTTGCATTACTTAGCATGCTTCCTGTTCTCTCAAGGAGAGTCCTTTTCATGAGTTCAACAACACCGTTGTGTTGCGGAGTATAGACATTTGTCCTTGTCTCTCATCCCATTATTCTTACAATAATCATCAAACTCCTTTGAAGTAAATTTTGTTCCATTATTTGTTCTAAGACATTTAATGGACCTGCCAATATTCTTTTCATCTAGAGCTCTAAAATGCTTAAATACATTGAAAACATTAGCTTTTCTCTTTAATAAGTAGATCCAAATGTTTCTAGAGTAATCATCTATAAAATTGTTGAAATATGATGATCCTCCATAAGAGGGTTTAGGGGATGGTCCCCAAAGATCATAATGAATATAGTCTAGGATACCTTTACTAATATGCTTACTAATTTTGAATTTCTGTCTAGATTGTTTACCAAAAATACAATGTTCACAGAACTTCAAATCTATAGATTTCAACCTAGGAAGTAACTCTCGATCAGCAAGTACCTTCATTCCTTTTTCGCTTATATGACCCAATTGTTGATGTCATAAATAAGTGGAATCCCCTGTATCCCTTGCTGCTATTATTGCATGATTGATCTTTTTTATCCCTTGAAGTCTATATAGGTTCCCAATTCTATTTTCTTTCATAATGATCAAGATACCTTTCAATATATTCAAGACTCCACCTTGAACTATACCTTTATATCCTAATGAATCCAGAACTCCCAAAGATATCAAATCTCTTCTAAGATCGGGTACATGGCTTACTTCTGTCAGTTTCATAACAGACCCATCAAACATTTTAATTCTGATACTCCCTTTCTCAACAGTTTTACATGAGATATCATTTCCCATATAAATTACCACATCATCTATAGGTTGGTATGAGGAGAACCAACTCCTATGGATACACATGTGATGAGATGCTCCAGAATCGGTTAACCAATCATAAGGGTATTGTGTACCAGTAGATGTAGTCAATAACTCATCAATCGTACCTGAATCTTTCTCAACAATATTTTCCTTCTTTATAGATTCGTCCTCCTTAGATGCTTGCTTTCGCTTCCAACAATATTTCTTGAGATGCCCTGATTTATTGTAGTACTAGCACCTCAATTTACTCTTATTTCCTTTTGATTTTGACCTGGATTTTCCCCTTGAATAATCTCTTCTTTCACTAATTCTTCCTCTAGCCACCATAACTTCTGATGTCAAGGTATCAAGACTAGGTTTCTTTCGAGTTTCCTCATAAATGAAGGCTCACATGACATAATCAAAAGAAATAGTTTTAGGAGAACTAAAACTAATAGAGGTTACGAAATGGTCCCAAGACTCTCGCAAAGTACATAACAATGTAACTGCCTTATCTTCTTCTTCGAGTTTATCACCCAAGCTATTCAATTTGCAAATTAGAGAATTGAATATATTCAGATGTTCTGAAATTTTCATACCTTCCTTCATACGTACGGTATATAGTTGTCGCTTCAGGAAAATTATGTTTTTCAAGGACTTTGTCATGTACAGACTTTCCAGTTTCATCCAAAGTCCTGTTGTTGTAGTTTCTGACACAACATTAAACAGAATATCATTTGCCAGGCACAAACAGATAGTATTGAGGGCTTTCTCATCCATGTCCTCCCAGTCTTCTTTTGATATATCCTTAGGCTTCTTCCTTGCCATTCAAAGCTTTTGCAAGACCTTGCTAGACGATCATATCCCGCATCTTAACCTTCCAAAACTCGAAATTATTACTCCTATTGAACTTCTCAATTTCAAATTTTGCAGTCTGTGTTTTCGCCAGTTTCCTTCAGTATGTGGCCACCCGTGTAGATACAGAATACCTTCAAAATTTGCACCCACTTCACAGTGTTTTTCTTTGTGGCTTCTAAACCTTGCTCCGATACCACTTGTTAAATCTTTCAATCACAAAATAAACCAATATACAATGGAAATTATAGATAAATACACAAACTAACTGTAAGATGGCAAACACATAATATCAACACAGAGATTTCACATGGTTCACCAAAATTTGGGCTACATCCACCAAGAAATGGTATCGATTCTTCTTTTTGTTCAGAAAATTGGAGATTACAATAGTCTTGCAGACTTCAAGCCCTCTTGACACACCTCTCAAAAAAAAAAAAATCACCCAGGTATATCTAGCCTCTATTCACTCATTTACAAAACTAAATAGTAAATTCTCTCCTATCGATATCCAACTGAATTGACACATGCACAACTGAATCCAGATAGATAGGATCTGAATTTAGATTACTAAAGCTCGAATTTAGGGGTTTGTTGTCACACATTTCAATAGATTCAAACCAGTGGAGTTGGCATCACGTACGAGTGCGGTAACTTTCCTCATATCAAGCAAGGAAATGCCTTTTAAGGAGGATCAAATTACACTCCAAAAATCACTAGTGTTCTAAATCGAAAGGGAATGCATAGTTGTTTCAATATGGCCAATATAGCATGGTCTTTCATATTTTGTAATTCGGATTATGGTTGATCTTCCTGTATTATTAATTATATTCATGTAAATAAAAAAATAAAGCAGTGAAAAATGTTTTTCCTTATTTTTACAGTGTTATGGACTAGTTTTCCATTTACCACTTTTAAAATTTGTTTTAATAAATGAGTTAACATTTAAATATAATATATTATGAACTATTACTATTATATTTATTAATGTGGTTGATATATTATGAACTAGTAGTATTATATTTATTAATGTGGTTGATATATATTAATTGGTGTCGTTTTCATATAAAGTGTATACAAAGTAGAAAATGTTGTCTATCAACATATCTCAACCACATTAGTAAATGTGCTTGTGCTACTTACAAACTATGTGTGTGGGGATTCATTGACCATGGTTGACTAGATTCATAAAGCTTGATGAGGTTGACCATGGTCAAGCCTACATTAATGTTAATGCTAATGCTACATTAATGGTTGAGATGTTTGATGGGGTTGACCATGGTTGAAGAGGGTTAAGCATTTTTGACCATATTCAACCATAGAGACCTTGGTTGAAAATGTTTCACCATATTCAACCATAGAGACATTAATCAAGGTTAATCATGGTTAATAATATTCAACCATGGTTGATCATGGTTAACCATGTTTGACCATGGTCGCTGATGGTCAATCATGGTTGATCATTCTAACCATGTTGATATTGGTAGACCATGGTTGACCATGGCTAACCATTATGGTTGACTATGGTTGACTTTGATTTACCATGGTTGATCATTCTAAGTATTCTAAATATTCTAACCATGTTGATATTGGTTGACCATGGTTGATCTTGGCTGAGAATGATTGACCATGGTTGATCATGGTCAACCATGGTCGACCTTGGTTGACCATTCTAACCATGTTATTTTTTTTATGACCTTGGTTAGCCATGGTTGACCTTGGTTGACCATCCTTGATCATGGTTGGCCATGGTTGACCTTAGTTAACCATGGTTGTTCATGGTTGGCCATGGTTTATCATGGTTAATCATGGTTGCCTGTGGTTAACCATGGTTTATCATGGTGGGATATTTTCTTGTTGTTCTGTAAACCCACCAACAATTTTCTTGACTTCCATATCACCTACAAGTCTTTTATACATCTCAAAATAATTAAATATTACATCCTTGCTTCTAACAATGTTGTGTTTAATTGGATACCATAGACCATAACAAAACTCACCATATGCATATCAAAGAAAAATACATTTCCTTGATTTATCATTTAATTTGGTTCTATGAAATTTGGGAATATGCATAAATGCTTCACATCCAAAAAGTTTGAACTGAGAATAATTTACTTTTTTATCAGTCTAAACTTCTTCAGAATTACCATTGTCTAGGATTGTAGAAGGTGATTAATTGATGAGATAACAAGTCCTTGTTAATATAATACATTGGAACAATACTCTCCATTATTATATGTCTTCAAACACTTGAGAAATTTGTTAGTCTCCCTTTCAACAACAACATGAAATTTGTGAAATATCTCAAAGAATTCACCCTTTTTTTCATAGGATAGGCCCAAAACTTCGTGGATGCATTGTATATGAATGTGAAAAGTTATGAGCCTCCTCCTAAATAATTAATATTCACTAGCCCATACACATTAGATTGTATTAACTCTAATAAATGTTGGGTTGTGTTATATTCTTTCCATGACTAGCCCATGTACCTAATTGGGAGGTTAGAGGGGTGGCAGAGCCCCCCCTTCATTGTGCCAATTGTGCAGCGAGGGGTCACAGGGGGGTTTGAGGGGGGCGAGTATCCCCTCTCTACAAGGTCTAGGGCAGTGCTTCAGAATTTTTTTTTGGACCTGCCTATGGTTTTGTGCATGGTTTTCACACATGGTTTTCAGTCCATGGTTTTGGACGCAACCATTTTTTGTCCATGGTATTGGACACTTCGAAAAGTAGAAATATGCATTGTAACATTGAAGGGAGTATAAAATGAAAAATCAAACTGGTAGTCCCTATTTTGGGATCCAAGGGAAAATTTATGTGTATATGTGGTTTATGTGTTATGGTCTCACTTTTTTTTATTTCTTGTTTTAGAATTCATATGCAGGTAATTTATATACGGGGTTAAAACCTACATTTGGTATTAGAGTTTTTTTGGCTTCAAGGGGATGCCTATGTTGTTGAGGGGTTTCCCTCGAGCTTATGGTAGACCTTGTTCAGTGGGTGGCCTGTGGGATCGATTCTGATGGTGAAAGAAGATGGCAAGCAGTGGAAAAATAGAGATTGAGAAATTTAATGGTCAAAGTTTTGAGTTGTGGAAACTCAAGAAGGAGGATCTGTTGGTGGATAATGATTAGTGGATCATGGTAGATCAGAGTACTAAACTAATGGGAGTGTCTGATGAAGAATGGAAGAAGTTGGATCAAAAGGCAAAGATCACAATACAATTGTGTGTCTCAGATTTAGTGCTGCTAAATGTATCAGGGGAAACTACTATGAGGGCTTTGTGGGACAAGTTAGGGACTTTGTACCAATCTTAGTCTCTGGTGAATAAACTGTTCCTATGGAAAAAAGCTGTATAACCTGAGGATGAAAGATGGAGACTCGGTGAAAGAGCATCTGAATGCATTTAATACTGTGGTAAGTTAGTTACCGTCTATTTATATTAAAATTTCAGAGGAAAATAAGTGCATTAGTTTGTTGTGTTCTCTACCAAATTCATGGGATAGTCTGGTTATTGCAATAGGTAGTAATGCAACTGCCTTGCAGTTTGATGAAATAGTCTCTTCCTTGGTGACGGAGGAGATGAGATGGAATAATATGGAGAGCCAAAATTATGATGCCTTGTCTGTAGTACGTCCCAGAATAGAAACAAAAATAAGTCATCGAGTGGGAGATCTAAATTTAGAGGGATATTTAAATCTCAAGGAAAACTTGTAAAGGTGGTGTGTTGGAAATGTGGAAAGGAAAGGAACTACAAAAGGGACTGTAAATCTGAAGCTCCTGACAAAGGAAAGGGATCTGATGATTTTCCTTCTACAAAGGTGAAAACCACTTTAGATGAAGGTGGGGATTATACTTGGCTTCTTCAACTACACATCTAGATCATGAGGCATGGTTGATTGACTTAGGTGCATCCTTTAACTTCACTCCCCATAGAGAGTGGTTTTGCGAGTATGAGAAATACAATGGTGGTGGTGTCTTCTTAGGGGATGATAGGAAGGCTAGAATCGTTGGTCATGGAAAAGTAAAGTTGAAGTTGCAACATGGAAGGGTTAGAACACTTTCGAGTTTTCTACATATTCCTGCATTGGCCAAAAATTTGATTTTTGTAGGAAAGCTGGATGATGCAGGTGTAAAAACAGTGTTCGAGAAGGATACCTGCAAGATGGTTTGGGGAGCATTGGTATTGATGCATGGAGTTTAGATTAGAACTCTATACAGCTGCAAGGTAGCACTGTTGTTGATGGGTGCAATAGTTGTATGGTTCTTGAAAGTGGAGCAGAAAATCTAGTGGTCTCTATAGAGAAGACCATGTTGTGGCATCAAAGGCTTGAACATATTGGAGAGAAGGGCCTTAGAATACTTCATGGTAAAGGTATGGTAGAAGGTATGAGTAATAGCTCTTTGGATTTTGATTTCTGTGAAAACTGTGTATATGGGAAGCATAATCGGGCGAGTTTCCCCTTTGGTGGTAAGAGGGTGAAACATATATTAGAGCTTGTGCACAATGATGTGTTTGGACCTATGAAGTTTCCATCACTGGGTAAGTGTATGTACTATGTATTATTTATTGATGACTTCTCAAGCAATACATGGATATATTTCCTTAAGAAGAAATCTAAATTCTTTGGCAGGTTTAAAGAATTTAAGGCTTTGGTGGAAAACCAGACAAAGGAGAAGATAAATGTGTTGAGGATAGATAATAGTGGAGAGTTTTGCAGTAAGGAATTTGAATATTTGTGTAAGAAGTGTGGTATAGCACGACAAAAGACTACTCCATACACACCTTAGAAAAATTGAGTTGTAGAAAGTACGAACAAGACGTTATTGCAAAGGTAAAGAAGCATGCTCAGTGGTGCCAGGTTAGGACAGGAATTTTGGGTAAAGGCGGTGGAGATAGCATGTTACCTGGTCAACAGATCACCTTCATCAATGTTGGAGGATAAGACTCCACAAGAGGTATGGACTAGTAAGAAATCCTCTATTTCACATCTGAGGGTATTTGGATGTGATGCATATGTACATGTTCCAAAGGAGAAAACAACTAAGTGGTATAGTAAATCTGAAAAGTGCATCTTTATTAGGTATAAGGATGGTTTAAAGGGTTATATGCTTTGGAACCCAGTAATAAGGAAGGTTGTGTACAACCGAGATGTGATGTTCAGAGAGGAAAAAGATGTTATTAATCATGAATTCCAACCAAAGGAACCTGAGAAGATAGAGTTTGAGCTTAAGGAGGAAGAATCACACTCTACAAAAGAGGAGGAATTACAAACTCTGGGTGTGACAAGATTAGTTCGGGAAAGAAGGCAGCGAGAAAGGTATAGTCCATTTGCTTTCTGTTCAAATTTTGCTTTATCTATTACTGATGATGATCCCATAACTATGAAGGAAGCAGTGGATTCAAAGGATGGAAAACTCTGGAAAGAGGCCATGGTTAATGAAATGGCATCTTTGCACAAAAATGGGGCATGGGATCTGGTGGAGTTACCATATGGAAGGAAACCCATTGGCAACAAATGGGTGTTCAAGAAGAAGACAAATGCAGAAGGAAAGGTGGAGAAATACAAAGCTCGGTTGGTAGAAAA
>APFE031307935.1:22471-38605 GCA_000404065.3 Pinus taeda | reverse complement strand
TGCTTTTGATTTTGAGGTAGAACAGATGGATGTGAAGACAACATTTCTTCACGGGGATTTGGAAGAGGAAATCTACATGAAGCAACCTGAGGGCTTTGCGATGAAGGGTAAGAAAGAACTGGTATGCAAGTTAAAGAAGTCTCTGTATGGGTTAAAACAGTCACCAAGGATGTGGTATCAGAAATTTGGTACATTTATACGGGGAATTGGCTTCACCAGAAGGAAAGAAGATCACTATGTGTATTTTAAATTAATTGGTGACCGTGTTATTTATCTAGTCTTATATGTGGATGATATGTTGTTGGTTGGAAATGACAAAGAAATTATCTAGGATTTGAAGACCCAATTGTCCTCCAAATTCGACATGAAAGATCTTGGTGCTGCAAATAATATTTTGGGCATGGAAATTAAAAGAGATCGGGCAAAGAGGAAGCTCTATTTAAACCAGAGGAAGTATGTCGAGACAATATTGCAGAAGTTTAATATGCAGGATAGTAAACTAGTGAAGGTTCCTATTCCTGTAGGTGTAAAGTTATCTTTCGAACAACGTCCCAAGACACAAGTGTCGAGTGATAAAAATGTGCTTTTTAACTCCTAATTATCTTCACATTAATTGTCAACCCAAGGAAGACCTTTTATTTCAAGAGTGTACTCAGTTTGAGGCGACTATTTAATCAAGAGTAATGTTTTGCAGTATAGTGCTTAAAATCCAAAAGTAAATGAAAGATGGAAATAAAATCTACTTACAACAAAATACCTTGAAGCCTAAATCATCATTTGGAAAAATAAGCAATGTATCAGTCAAGGGTCTAGTAACAAGAACTCATCCCTTTAGAAACTGATGTAACCAAAAGTAATCAAGGAACAAATCATCAATCTGGGGACAAGACAGAAAATGCCAATGCCCACTATAGTTTCAGATTGTTCTGCACACCCAAGAAAAGATAATGCGAATAACAGGAAATGGAATAGCAGCTACGAAATGTAACGACAACTAATTCTTATAAACAACACCACATTAATCTACGAAAATAAGTGTAGCAAGTGTATCCTACAGAAATCAGATAGCAATCTTTACTCTAAGTATAAATCAGACAGCACATGGAAATATAACAAAGACTAATTAGTAACAACATTCAGAGCCAAATGTAAATGCATGATAAACCAAGATGAATAACACACACGACACACCTTAGTATTGAGAGAAATAGTAATCTGACCTTGGTACCACAAATATCAATCTCTGTTGTAAACAAGAACGATTGTAATTCATAATGGAACAAAAATGTCAGGTGAACAACAATCACGATTAAGTGTAAACCATAGACGAATATAGTAATACCAACATATGAAGGTCACAACATGGTTACGTTGTAATTGAACAACACTAACATTCTGTAAGGATCACAAACGTCATATCAATGATTAAAAGAACAACAATGCGTTACCAAGTCAAGATGAATCAATACGACATTCCTAGCATCGAGAAGGATATTACTCAGTTGAACATAAATCGAATATAACAGAACCGTGATGTAAAATAACAAAACACATCAGATTACGGAACAAAAATGATAATGAAAACCACGCATGAACTACAGATATAATATACAGCAGCAGCACAATCCAACAGAGGTTGTGCCCTTAGCCGCTAGTGGATGCTGTTGGGCTACTTCAGATGAGAAGAATGAACAACAACCCTTTTATTTATTCATCATCAAACTATGAAATCATTACAACAGCAGGAGCTTTGAATATTGCGATGGAAATGCAACAATATCCTTTTCCTCCTATTCTATCCTATCATGAATGATCATTCTTGAATCTCCCATTCTAAATCCTCAATTCTCCATCATTTTTCCATTCCCCTCTCTGATCTCTGTTTTCATTTAAATAGAGAGAGATCAGAGAGCAGTTACAATAGAGATAATTACAACATGATTCCTATTACAAAATTGGATTGTTTCCAACCAACTGATCAACAAGAAAATATATTTCAATCTATCTTTCAACAAGAGCAAGGCGAATTTGGCTTTGTAGCTAAGATTTGGAGGATGGCCACAACAACAAATCTGAGAAAAGCGTGCTCAAAGAACCCTGCATTTCTTTTAGTACATGCTGAATTTGGGTGAACTGTTCTTCAATAAAGTTAATAGGGTCCGTTTTGGACAAAACCCATGTTCCAGATTTTCCAGATTCTTCTTCATTTGCCAAGAATCTCAACCGCAAAATTGTTACTTCTTATTCCAGTGAATTTCTATGTTGGAATATTTAATAATCGAATCTTCAATCTAGAAGTTGTATTGGAGGCTAAAAATGGTGAATAATGTTCCAACCAATTTATTAAAACTATCTTTGATAAAATCATGCATAATCATCAATTTATTATAAATAAAGGAGAATAAATAATATTCATCCAAAAGAGCATAAATCATTATTAAATGGATTTATATAATAAACTATAATGAATGATATGATAAAGAAGAGTAAAAATGGATGAAATAAGTTTCTAAAAAGTGGTCGTATTCACGGCCCCACATACCCCCACACCGAATATATTGCATGTCCTCATGCAACAAAAACTAGATATATTGCATGTTCTCATGCAACCCAAAGACAAAATCCATGTGTTAACCAAGCAATAAAAAAAATTTGTTCATCTCAGCTCCTGAAATGGATAGAACAAATGAATTCTTCCTTAATTAATGAATATTCAATTTTAGAAATCTTGATGAAGGCATAACAATGAAGTTGCAGCAAAATATCATATAAGTGAGAACAACCTTCATTAACCATTTTCCCAAAAACTACAAACCAGATTTTGATGAAATGTGGCAAGTAGATTTCTACTATATTAATGCTTCTATGATCCAAAAATCAGATCGTTTTGATGCACGAACCATGAGATATAAACAAAATGGTTGTAGGTCATAGTGCATGATTTCCGAAATTTTATGAACCAATATAACTTGAAATTGTTTGGGTTTGTATATTTTAATGATACGTCTGTGTTTTCCAGAAATCACAGGAATTAAGTTTATAGTTTTAAAAATATTATGGAAATCAATTTCTGAACTGTATAAAAATGAAATTGTATGCCTTAAATGAGGAAGAAAGTAGAAAACATCCATCATGCGCAACAATTCCTCCCCCTCTCTAAAGAATTAGCATGTCCTCATGCAATGCTAGAAAACAAATAGAGTTGGTTGACAGCTGCTCAATTCTATGCTTGGTGCAAAACAACATGAAATAAGGAAGGTGTTGAGAATGAATAAGAATAGCAATAGATGATAAAGAATATGAATGACATGGTCGTACGAAAGAAATGAATGAAAGCGACACTCCCCCAAATCGAAAGATGATATGCCGCTGAAAAAAAATGTGAAGTGGTAAAAAAGTGAATTGGAGGATGATAAATAATGCGCAAAATGGATTTTTATGAAATTCTCCTAAATTCATAATAAATCAGAAAAATTATGCTATTTTACCTCAAGTTTTACCTCCAAAAAGAAAAATGTGGAATGAAATGTATGGACTGGCATTTGTTGAAGCTGATGTAGACATAGTTGGTGCTGAAAGTGATGCAAAAGGTGGAATCGAAGCAAGCACATCATGTCTGAACAATTCTTCATGTTTGCAAGCCTATCTATTAAGTGCAATAGTGTGGTCATGCGGAAAATAGAGTTCCCCCCCTATACTTGTTGTTCTCCTATAAACAAATCACTATTTTTCATACAATGTTCTTGAAGCCATAGTGTTAGTTTTGAATAGCAACAGATAAGATGCATGCACAAATTTCAAGCAGAAAAAATTATGTATACATGCAATACTAATATGTTGTCAAATCAACAAGTGATGGCAGAGTGCAGTAATCATATCACATGTAATCTCATAATGCATACATTCCCCCTCCAAGTGGAAAAGGAATTCCATGACCATAAAGCATATGAGAGGTGTTGTGCTGATGGCAAGGCAAGGGAATGAACAATATAGTAGTAAATAAAGAAAAGTACACATATCAATGATACGACAGTGAGAGTTATGGTTATAATGAGAGCAGAGTGTGTAAAGATAGCTACGAATAAGAGAGGACACTTTGGATTGATGATAAGCTATGCGAAAAAGAAAAAGAACAACAATATGTCAAAAGATGCTTTATTGATGGTATTCTAGTTGAAAATGTTGCGATTGATCATAAAACAATTTCTCATGCATAAATGTTCAAAATAGGGAAAATTAAGGAAATAAATTCTCCAATAAAAAGAAAAAAAATAAGAAAAGGGTATTATAGTAATAATTGATGATAAAATATAACTTCAATACCATAAGCAAAGCCTGTACTTCCAGCAGGCATCCATAGCCTCGGCAGGGTTGCTTTTTAATCCATATGAACCAGGATTCTCAATTTATAAATGGAGAGTTCTAGTGTTGTCCTACAGAAGAGATCAGTGTGCTAGCTTGGTAACTAGATAACCACACTGCTATTCACTGGGATGTAGCAAAAGTGATCAGGCCGGCTCGTGATGAGACCTCCTATTCCAAGGATAATTTGGCTATCCAATGGATCATAACCCTGGTGTGGTGGCCACAATGGGAATGTCACTTTGTTACAACCTTATGAACATGGTAGGCTGGCTCGTAACGAGACCCCCTATCCTCCATCTGTGAACAAAATTTTGTTTTTATTACACATTTTTATGATAAAAAGAGGGAGGCTCAGTACTCCTTAAAAGTAGGGATGGTGGAAGAAGTTGAACATGTCAATAGAAAAAAATATACCCATAATCTCATTTATTGCATACAGAGAAGATTATAACTAGGAAGGGTGGAACTAGCATGGTGTTAAGATGATCAATCAATATCATGTACAACAGAAAACAATGCAGTAAAGTAGTATATAAATAATTGTGTCGCTTTTGAAAAGAATCTATCATCAAGGAGTTGTCTTGTTAAAGATCATAATGTGAATGATATTAACTTGCTTCAATAGATTCCATAATTCTTGTCCTCATAAAAGTAGTGTACTTTATGCCATGAAAGGGAATCAGTAAACTGTGCTTGAGACGAATTAGGAATAACCCCACAAGAGGAAGGAAGGGTTACTCTTGAAAATACTCCCAAAGTGTTGTTTCTTTGAAGGAACAACAAAAACACTCAAAAAAAGTGTTGCTCTTTCTATCTTTCAAATTTGTCCTGATGATGGACCCCCTTTGGGGTTTGAAACGTCGACTCAATGATCAAAAGACTGTGGACAATCCGAATCATACCACTTCAAGAAAATGCATGCCGAAAAGAAAAAATACACACGAAAAAGTGTTGGTCCCTATAGGGAACAACGAAAAAATGCATGTGAAAAAGTGTTGTTCCTTAACAGGAACAAAAAAATGCGAAAATGTTGTGCCTTTGAAAAGGAACAGCAAAAATGTGAAAGTGTTGTTCCATTTCAAAAAGGAACAACAAAATATGAAAGTGCAGAAGTGTTGTTCCATTTCAAAAAGGAACAACAAAACGTGAAAGTGCAGAATTGTTGTTCCATTTCGAAAAGGAACAACAAAACGTGAAAGTGCAGAAGCGTTGTTCCATTTCAAAAAGTAACAACAAAAAGTGAAAGTGCAAAAGTGTTGTTCTATTTCGAAATGGAACAACAAAAAGTGAAAGTGCAGAAACACTGTTACATTTTGAAAAGGAACAATAAAAAGTGAAAGTGCAGAAGCGTTGTTCCATTTCAAAAAGGAACAACAAAACATGAAATTGCAGAAGTGCTATTCCATTTCAAAAATGAACAACAAAACGTTGAAAATGAACAAAAAATTGAACCGTGGAAAAGGAACAACTAACAAAAAAGGTGTTGTTCTTTTGAAAATGGAACATCAAAATGAAAATGTTGTTCCTTTGGAAAAGGAACAGCAGAAATGACAAAAGTGCACACAAATGTTGTCCCTTCATAAAATGAACAGCAAAATGCACAAGCATAAAATGCAAGCACGCAAAGAATGAATTAGTTGTTCACTATATTGATGCTGAGGATGGGTTACAGTTTGAATGAAGCAACACCTGAAACACAAAATATAAGAGAGACCAGAAAAGAAATAACATTTTATTTAAAAGCAGTATGTAAATAAATAAATTAATTTACAACAACGATGATATTATGTAAAAAAAAAATGATCTCTTTGAAAAATGTTTTGGTAGTAGTGACAAGACATGGATCTTCAAATGGAAATCAATTCTTCATTTCTTCTATTATGAATCCGTTGGGTAATAAGTTGGATGAAATTTCTTTGTTTCAGTAAAATTTCTTTCAAAAATCACTTGTTCCTAAATTGACCTTCTTTATTTTCCGAGGACCTACAAAAAAATGAGTGTCTACCTGCAATAAAACATTAAATCATGGAGAAAGAGAGGTTATCGGGCTCCCCTAATTCAAGAATTACACAAAAGCAACAAGTAGTTACTCTGTATAACAAATCCATTCAGAAAATAACAAAGTAAAATTTATTTGTCACCTGCGGGAGAGCAGTGGTCGACCAAACTAACCAACAGTGTTTTAATCACAACTTCTTTGTTTTTTATCCAAATTGAGTGATTCAAAATCCATATAAGAGCTAATTAAAAGGTGTATCTCCAATATAAACAGGTTTTAAAAATTCAATGATATGATATGTCAGTTTTAGTTAGAACAACTTGCATAACAGAGTCATTTTCGATTACCCAACTTTGACCAACAGTGAATGTTTTAACCATAGATTCTTCGTTTGATGTCGGATTCAAATGATTCAAATTGGAAATTAAATTAGATTCATATATTTATCTCCAATAGAAAGATGTTTTGAATACAAGAATAATTTATAGGTCAAATACTTTAAGGAACAACCGCAAAAACAAAGTTTTAAGAGTGCTGATTTACGATAGACAGTCAGTATTTTGATAATAAATTCCCCATACGATATCAAAAATGTGTGATTCCAATTGAATTGAAAACTAGATTCATATGGGAATCTACCATAGAAATATTTTTAAAAAATTCATTCATTTACGCCTCCAAAAACTGATTGTCCCAACTCCGTTCCTGAGCTACCCGCTAGATAGTCTGTCAATGTTTTGGTTCTAACGCTTCCGTTTGAAATAAAAATTGAGTGATTCAAATTGGGTTGGAAAGTAGATATCGAAAGCTACTTAGGATAGAAACAGGTTTTAAAAATATGCCATTTTGGTCCCTCAAAACATGACTGTCCCGACTGTGTTTTTAGAAATTCCATCAAGCCCGCAAGCCAAAAAAATGATATTCAAGCAATTTTTCAAATTGGTGATAAAAATGAATATAAGTATTTGTATAATTTTTATTTGCAATATAATTCATTTACATACACAAATGAATTAAAAAATTATCACCGATGTTGATTTCCACAGCGTGTTGCAACAAAAAAAACTAGTTTTACATAAAAAAACAAAATGCATTTATTTATTCTCTTATTTATTTTATTTTTCACATTAGCCTATTTTTATTTGAAAAATGAATATGAATACGTATATGAGTACTTCCAGTGGAACCATTTTGGAAATAAGGCTTCAAATATGTACATACCCAAATTTGAAAAATGCATATTAATGAATATTAGGGTATGAGAAGCCAACTTCCCTTGAAAAGATGGTATCAAAAATTGTTGAAGTATGGAGTGATGTTGCCAACAAGTGATGGAGTGAAACCAATCTTCAATATATCCTTTACTTTCTTGATTTCCCATAGCCATCATACCATGAATTTCTGGAGCTTTAAAAATGACTTGTTGATGCATACTAAAAGAAACCTCATTTTCTTCCATAGCTTTTACAATTTTTGAATTTGAAACATTCTGAATCTCATTATAAGTTTTCTCCAATGGTGCATGTGAGATGGAATGGGTGGGAAGGGTGGGTAAATTTTACAGTTCAACATTGTAAGCATTTTGTACTGGTTTATTGTGGTGAGGGTGTGGAATTAGTTGAGTAGGAAATTGTGTACGGAATGGAGCATTTTGATGATGTGATTGATTGGGTTGTGTGAATGGTTTTGATGGGCAAGGAAGATGTTGTGGAAGATCTGGTGAAGAATATGGAGAATATGTTTGTGCTACATGATGAGGGAGAGTAGTCATGCAATCATAAGGTGAACCATGCCAAACTTGTAGACAAGATTGGTGGTGGTTGTATTGAAATTGCCATGGATGTCCTAACACATTAGTATTCCATAATGGATTATGCAAGTAAGAGAATGGAGAAGTGTTTTGAACCATACCTGTAGGCCATGATTTCCATGGTTTTGACTTTGTTGTAGCTTCCTCATCTCTTTGATATGATACTTCCATCCTAGATAAGGAAGAACAACTATCTATGGGATGCTCCTTTCGGTCATGAGGGAAAAACACTTCATCAAATTCTTGATTTTTATGAACCTGCAAAGAATCCAATTTTAAACTTAGAGTGCTAATAAAATCAACTTTAAAATGTTCAAGTAAATCATTGATTTCAGCTCTTATGTCTCCTGTTCTTGTAGCAGATTTGGAAGAGAAAGAACAAACATCTCTACAATTCTTACCAACCTTTGGAGATTTCTCTTGAATACCCTATGCAAAATTCATAAACATCATCATATGGTAACTGAAAAAAATCAATTTTTCCTATTAGATTTATGAGTTATAAAAATTCATCTTTGATTCCTTTAAGAAGGAGCGTTTTTAAGATCTCTTTTTCCAAATGCTTATGTTTTGATTTTTGAAGGTTATAATGAAATCGATCTACATAGTCCTCCAAGATTTCATCTTCCCCTTCTATCATATTGAAAATATCTTCATTGGCCTTGCAATAGTCTTGGTACTTCTTCAAGAATATGTTCTTCATGTCCTCCCATGTTTGAATACAGTTCCCATCTACGCCCATGAACCATCAGAGAGCTGCTCCTTTTAGAGTAAGAGGAAACACTTTCAATATTTGATCATTAGTACAATAGTCATATCCTCTAAAAAGTATTTCGAACTCAAATAAGAATGTATCTGGATTTCATTTGCTAAACCATGAAAATTTGGTAGAGAAGATGGGGGAATTATGTGCATTTGTGTCACTCCTCCTAGATCTTTGATAGGAAATTCAAAAGTAGAAATGTGAGTCATTTCTTACCATAATAGAAGATGTTCTTCATGTGTTTTTCCGAGGCTCCTTGTTACACAATAATTTGTCACCATTGGTCACCGTCCCTGTTACCCCTGTTTTCGTACATTGGAGGATACATTTTGGGACCTGTGAGCAGTGACATAGCCTAAAAACATTTGCATCATGTTCCCCTGAGTATGTACTTCATGTTCCCTGAAGACACCTTCTGCAAATTATCCCTGAAAAGTGCCCTTTTTCCATTTGCGCAAGTACACAGTGTCTTACCTGTTACACAGTAATTTGTCACCATTGGTCACCGTCCCTGTTACCCCTGTTTTCGTACATTAGAGGATACATTCCGGGACCTATGAGTAGTGACATAGCCTAAAAACACTTGCATTATGTTCCCCTGAGTATGTACTTCATGTTCCCTGAAGACACCTTCTGCAAATTATCCCTGAAAATTGCCCTTTTTCCATTGGCGTAGGTACACAGTGTCTTATCCGCGCCAATCACTGAGATCCTCAAAAAGGGGCGTGCCCATTGGTGCTTTGTCCTAGAACAACACTCACGCCAACTAAGTTTGGTAATGATTTTTGGCAAACGCGCACCCATGTGTTTTTTCCTTTCAGATCATGAAGTCTTTTGAGGGAAAAATCCATCTGATAGAGGTCAAGAGTCATCATCTACCCTTGACATCTATCCTCAGTATCTTTTCGGAGATAATGTCGATCAGCAATGGGCGTCCTGGTGCATTGAATCTTCCTCCCTTCTCCATTTATAAATGTCTATCCTCATGCATTAGACAAGCTAGTTCTGGGGAGTTCTAAGAGTTCTGGAGTAATGCTAGAGTGATAGTAAGAGTTTTGAAGCATAGGGAGGTTATGGTGCCGGAATCCTGAGAGAGAGAAGGTCTATTGCAAGGCATACATAGCTTCTCGCCTAGCCAGAGAATAGGTTCAACATCAGAACCTTGGTTGTATCTTTCTCTGCCTATTACTCATTAATAGACGACTATCATTATGGTTCCACTCATGTGTCTTTATTATGATGGTTGAGTTGTATCCTTTCTGACTGATACATAGTTTCATTTCCCGGATTTTATGCTTGTATTTGTCTTTTTCTTTGCATGTGCAGGTGTCTATTCACGGAGATCTTGAGGATTGTGACCAGCTGAAGCGAAAGAATGGAAGCGACGACCCTTCTACGAATATAAGCATTGGATTCGAGGTAGGATCTCATCTTGGCCTTTGCTTTGCAATTAGGAACCTGCGTGTTAGCATTGTTTGATTGTTGCTAGACCTCAATTAGGCTAGTGGGATCGCCTTTGTCCGCAGAGGGGATTTTCCTGTCAATCAGTTAGTGAAATGGGTGGTGCTTACATCACCACTTGAGTGAAATCATGAGATTCGTTTTTCAAAATTTCTATTTTTTTTCCTAGTCATTCACACAAAAATTCAAACATATATTTCTACTCTAGGTTCTTTAACAGTTCTATTGGAAAGCGGGCAGGGGAGAAGGGATTCTACATTCTCCGTACGCAGGTTCTTACCTTCCGTTTTTAATACCCAATTCTTTCATAACATGCACTCATCAGATGCAAACTACTCTTTAAAAATGGCGACACTCTCGCTGGCAACGACGCCAAAATGTCGAGTGATAAAAAGGTGTTTTTTAACTCCTAATTATCTTCACATTAATTGTCAACCCAGGGACAACTTTTTATTTCAGGAGTGTACTCTTGAGGCGGCTATTTACTCAAGAGTAATGTTTCGCAGTATAGTGCTTAAAATCCAAAAGTAAATGAAAGTTGGAAATAAAATCTACTTACAACAAAATACCTTGAAGCCTAAATCATTCATTCAGAAAAATAAGCAATGTATCAGTCAGGGGTCCAGTAACAATAACTCATCCCTTTGGAAACTGATGTAACCAAAAGTAATCAAGGAACAAATCATCAATCTGGGGATTAGACAGCAAATTCCAATGCCCACTACAGTTTTAGATCGTTCTGCACACCCAAGCAAAGATAATGCGAATAATAGGAAATGGAACAGCAGCTAGGAAATGTAACAACAACTAATTCTTATAAACAACACCACCTTAATCTACGAAAATAAGTGCAGCAAGTGTATCCTACAGAAATCAGATAGCAATCTTTACTCTAAGAATAAATCGGACAGCACATAGAAATATAACAGAGACTAATTAGTAACAACACTCAGAGCCAAATGTAAATGCATGATAAACGAAGATGAATAACACACACGACATGCCTTAGTATTGAGAGAAATAGTAATCTAACCTTGGTACCACAAATATCAATCTTAGCTGTAAACAAGAATTATTGTAATTCATAATGGAACAACAATGTTAGTTGAACAACAATCGCGATTAAGTGTAAACCATAGACGAATATAGTAATACCAACTTATGAAGGTCACAACACGGTTACGCTGTAATTGAACAACAATAACATTCTGTAAGGATCAACAATATTATATCAATGATTAAAAGAATAGAAATGTGTTACCAAGTCAAGATGAATCAATATGAAATTCCTAGCATCGAGAACGATATTACTCAGTTGAACATAAATCGAATATAACAGAACCGTGATGTAAAATAACAAAACACATCAGATTACCGAACAAAACTGATAATGAAAACCATGCATAAACTATAGATATAATATAAAACAACAGCACAATCCACCAGAGGCTGGGCCCTTAGCCACCAGCGGATGTTGCTGGGATATTTCAGACGAGAAGAATGAATAACAACCCTTTTATTAATCCATCATCAAACTATGAAATCATTACAATAGCAGGAGCTTTGAAGATTACAATGGCAATGCAACAATCTCCTTTTCCTCCTATTATATCCTATCATGAATAATCATTCTTGAATCTCCCATCCTGAATCCTCAATTCTCCATCATTTTCCATTCCCCTCTCTGATCTCTATTTTCATTTAAATAGAGAGAGATCAGAGAGAAGTTACAATAGATATAATTACAACATGATTTCTATGACAAAATTGGATTGTTTCCAACCAATTGATCAACAAGAAAATATATTTCCATCTATCTTTCAACAAGAGCAAGGTGAATTTGGCTTTGCAGCTAAGATTTGGAGGACGTCCGCAACAATAAATCTGAGAAAATCGTGCTCAAAGAACCCTGCGTTTCTCTCAGTACAAGCCAAATTTGGGCAAACCATTCATTTGAAAAAGTTAATTGGGTCCGTTCTGGACAACACCCATGTTCCAGATTTTCCAGATTCTTTTTCATTTGCCCAAAATCTCAACCGCAAAATTGTCACTTCTTATTCCAACGAATTTCTGAGTTGGAATATTTAATGATCAAATCTTCAATCTGGAAGTTGTATTGGAGGCTAAAAATGGTGAATAATGTTCCAACCAATTTATTAAAACTATATTTGATAAAATCATGCATAATCATCGATTTATTAGAAATAAAGGAGAATAAATAATATTCATCCAAAAGAGCATAAATCATTATTGAACGGATTTATATAATAAATTATAATGAATGATATGATAAAGAAGAGTAAAAATTGATGAAATAAGTGTTTAAAAAGTGGTCGTATTCACGGCCCCACAACAAGAAGAGGAAGAGGACATGTCTCATGTTACATATGCAAGTGCAGTCAATAGTTTGATGTATGCAATGGTCTGTACTAGACCAGACATTGTACATGTAGTGGGAGTATTGAGCAGGTTTATGTCAAAATCAGGGAAAGAGCACTAGACAACAGTGAAGCGGGTTTTCAGGTACTTGTGTGGCACTAGTGATTATGGTTTGTGCTACCAAGGAAGACTAGGATTAGATAGAGCATTGGATATTCGTGGCTTTGTTTATGCAGACTAGGAGGTAGATTTGGATCAGAGAAGATCTACAAGTGGGTATGTGTTTAACCTATTTGGAAGTGTAGTTAGTTGGATGAGTAAGAAACAATTTGTAGTGGCACTATTAACTGCAGAGGCAAAATACATGGTAGCCACTCATGCAAGCAAGGAAGCAGCTTGGTTGCAGAGATTGTGTTCAAGTCTGGGGTTAGTATAGGGAGCTATAAGGATAGACTATGACAACCAAAGTGCAATTTTCTTGTCAAAGAACCTTGCTGACCATTCAAAGACAAAGAGCATCGATGTTTAGTATCACTTTGTGAGGGATATGATAGAAGACAAAAAGGTGTTGCTGGTAAAGGTGGACACTTTGAAGAATACTGCAAATGCATTGACAAAATTTGTGAGTTCTGATAAGTTCTCTTGGCGTAAAGAAACAATGGGCAGTGCAGTGCTAGATAAATGACTAAGCTCTCTTGTGCACCCCTGTGGAAAGAAAACAAGTGGGAGAATGTTGGGTATTGTTATATTCTTTCCACAAGTAGTCCACATAGTTAACCGGGGGGCTAGAGGGGCAGAAGAGCCCCCCTTTCTTGCGCAATGGGGGGGGATCACAAGGGGGGCGAGCCCCTCTCTTTGGTGGGGGTTTGAGGGGGCCAGGTAGCCGCCATCTATGGGGTCTGGGATAGCACCCTAGGAATTTTTTTTTGGACCCTATATTAGGTTGGGTGGACCTACCTATGGTTTTGTGCATGGTTTTCGCACATGGTTTTGGACGTGATGGTTTTCAGTCCATGATTTTGGATGCGATCATTTTTGGTGCATGGTATTGGGTGCTTAGACATGTATAAATATGTATTATAACATTGAAAGGAATATAAAATGAAAAATCAAGCTGGTAGTGTCGGTTTTGGGATACAGGGGAAAATCTCTGTGTATATGTGTTTTATGTGTTATGGTCTCACCTTTGTTTATTTTCTATTTTAGAATTCGTATGTAGGTAATTTCTATATTGGGTTAAAACCCACAATAAATTTGTTTTTCTTTCTTGACCACCTCTCATAAATGAAATTCTTCATTGACTACCAGAAATTAAATGCTTACAAAGATCAAGTTCATAGGATTTCAAACCTCGAAGTAGATTTTTACTCAAGTGGCCCAAGTGCTTATGCCATAACTCCATTGATTTTCGTTCTTTTACAATAACAACTACATATAATACCTCTATTGTTTCCCTCATTGTATTCAAGGATCTTCTCTTGAACCTTATGGCCATGATAATGACCCTTTACCAATTTTCTAGCCACCATTCCCAAAGGTTGTGGAGCAACCTTCATCATCCAATCATCCCGTATAGGTCAAAATCATACTATTTATGGGACATGCCTAACTTGTTTTAATAGGATACCCTATCCATCCTTTGTATTGATTCAAAAATATCCCACTCTAACAACATTATAAAAATGATTATTTCTTAAATTTACTCTACTGTGATCACCTGCTTCATGTGTAATAAAATTATTTTTGCATGGGGTCACATTGTGAGATACCCCATATGAAACCACCCAATCAATGTTATTGTTGGAAGCATTTAATCAGGCTCCTTCTACTGAAAAAATAAATAAGATATCACTTTTAGAAGCTATAATAGTGGTCTCACCTTCATTTTTCCTACTTAATTTTTGATTTGTGTTGATTGATTTTTGTTCCTTCTATTCCTTCTTCCAAAATCAACAATCTTTTTCTTATGTCCTACTTTTCGACAATAGAAAAAAGTAAGTCTTTATGTTATTGATTCCAATATGCCTCTTGATTTTGAAAACTCATGTCTACTACATTCAATTTTCCTTGCATTCTCCTCCTTAGTTTTTTTTAATTGATTTACGTCACAACTCCTTAGTCATTAAATTGCTGCCAATGCCATCAAACTTCAGTGTCTCAACAGGTGATAAAGTACTCGTAGCTACTACCAAATTCTCCTAGCTCTATGGCATGGATCACATAAGCAGGATGGATTTTTTTTCCTCATCCAAAGCAAGTTTGATAGAGACAAGTTTACTAGTAATTATATTAAATTCGTCCAAACGCTCTGCAATTGAAGTGCCCTCCTTTATCTTGAGTTCATATAGCCTCTTCATCAAGAAGACTTTATTTCATGCCATATTTTTCTCATACAAATCATCCATCTTTTTCTATAGTCCTTCTGATGTCTTTTCA
The DNA here is from genome assembly GCA_000404065.3 of Pinus taeda. Classification (NCBI taxonomy): domain Eukaryota; kingdom Viridiplantae; phylum Streptophyta; class Pinopsida; order Pinales; family Pinaceae; genus Pinus; species Pinus taeda. Next base: position 23,392 of record APFE031307935.1, on the reverse strand, counting down.
CCTTATACATTAAAGTAGACATTATTTACTAGGTATTGTGAGATTGTAGCAATGGTCTTCTTTACCAATAACTTCCAAGTTTCATCTATCATTCTTGGGGTTATTTTCCCACTCCTTCAATTGACAAATATTGATACTTTAGAATCAGTATATCCTCCATTTGTTCCATGGAGTGAAATTGGCTCCATTCAACTTCTCCATGTCACTTACTATCTTAATATTAATACCAATTGTTAATTAAAAAATAGTAAAAAAATAACTTGAAATAAATTAATTCGTAGAATTGAGGCTTCTGTAATCCATCAAAGTTATAAGAAAAGCTTCGACGTAAATCACATATAGAAAGACCTTTGTCAACGCGTTTCGAACTAACTAGTGTGGTTCATCGTCAGGACAAGTTGAAGAAACAGATCTAGCTTAGCATGTTAAATACTCTGAGCAGAGACTCCAACGGCTAACCTTGAATAACGGCTAATTTTGACTATAGGACCTAGGTCAAATTTATATTTGTTCATTTAATATTATTATTATTTTTTATATTTATATTATTAATATATTATTCTATTTATGGGAAACAGTTAAATTACGTAAAAATAACTAAATAAGGGAATAGTACCCAAAGGCAAATAATTTATTTATTCAAAGTTAAGATAATAACATTAGGTTATTTAATATAAAATAATTCTACTAGTTATTAAACTTATTATTATTTACTGTTTTCTTTTTTGGAAATAATGTAAATTAGGTAAATAAATAAACTAAACTAATGGTAAGTTTTAAAATATTAATTTGATTACATACAATATTACTAAATTTTATATATATGTATATAATTTAATAACATAATAATGTTGGGTTGTTAGGATAAAAATAAATGCATAATTTTAATGGTAAGTTCAAAACGGTAATATATTCAAATTA
>APFE031307935.1:0-21872 GCA_000404065.3 Pinus taeda | reverse complement strand
GATGTATCTTAGTTTGTTAAAGTAAAAATAAAATTAATAGTTAGTTTTAAAAAAATAAGTAATTTGTTTATTTGAACACACAATGTCCACATAATGTGAAAGTGAACACACAATTATATCTGATGTATCTTAGTTTGTTAAAGTAAAAATAAAATTAATAGTTAGTTTTAAAAAAATAAGTAATTTGTTTATTTGAACACACAATGTCCACATAATGTGAAAGTGAACACACAATTATATCTGATGCGAATCCATATATGGCAACATTAAATGTCGGTCAAATCAATTTCTCATAAAGGCGTTTAAGGTTTGATTAATCATTTCCACAATTAAAACTACGTTAACTTAAAAAATATTCAACTCAAATCCTTCTGGATTATCATGCACATCCACAAAGAAAAAATTCGACATATGTTCCTACTGTTGGCCAAGGATGCCACCCATCCACTCAATAATTCTACTATAGGAGAGAAAAACATTAAGTTGTCTTCATTAATTTTTTCCAACAACTTTTATGACGAGAAATATTAAGTATATGCAATAACTTTCAATCTCCTGAGTGATATTAAATAGATAGCATAAAAAGGTAGTATATTAATTATTGATTTAGCGCATAATCATTAATATTTATCTTATAATGGTTTCTCATTCTTTATATTTTTCAAAATTCCATGAAAATCTCCTAAATCCTCTGTGATGAGTCCAATTTCTAAATCCATACTTTCAAAACCAGAATGCGATATTTTTTATTTTTTTTCAGGTTGAGCAATAACTTCAAATCTAACAAAGAGCATTAAAACAAAAGCCCCCATAGATCCTACTGGCGTCGATAAATTTAACAAATTACACAAATTTGGCACCTGACATTTCAATTGTTAGCAGCCAATTTGCATGTCTAACAGGATTCAACAGTGAGAGACGTACTTTATATTTCCCAGTGCAAAGAGAAAAAGATCTAGGCCGCTCGACTGATGGGCCAGCCAACAACACCAGCAATAGTCCGAAAAAAATGGATACGGGCCACCGGCAATGGAGTCCACCAAGCGCCGAAATACTCTACACAAAACACTTTGTTGACTTTCCACAAAACACTCGGCTTAAGGCCTTAGCCTGCGTTGACCCTTCACTCTTAAGTTTAAAAGTCAAAGAACTCTCATACCATATATGTTTTTAGTATTACTTTTTAAGAGTTTTTGGTGCTAGAATCCTGTATAAAATTTTACGGTGAAATTTTGATTTGTGTTATTTAAACTATTTTTTTTATTGTATATAGATTAAGTAACTTGAAAATTCTTTATGGCATTTTTATTGTGCAGGGATGACCCATCAAACTCGTGATCTCAATGAATTCCTATTGGATTTTAGAGAAATTAAACCATGAAAATCCACCAAAAAAAATATCCAAAAAATCACACTAAAGACAACAAGAGATATAAATGTCTTCACTGAATAAACTAGTGAATAATCTTGTGAAATAAAAGTGGCTAGTTACTTTTATTTATGCAAAAAAATATCCAAGATATTCATTTTGTTTTTCTATTTATATTTCCAATTATTAAAGACCAGTTTAAAACAATTTGGTCTTTCCGTATTTCATAACACAACAAAGCTCCTTTATTTATAAGCTCAAAGTTGTTGCAGAATCTAATTCCAACCACCGGTTAGGTGTCAACAATGTCCCTCCAAGTATCTCAATTCAGTTTGAGTTAATTGATTTTAAGTCCAGTTTAACTCCAGTCATTTATTCTTGATATTTTCAATGTAATCTTATTTAAGTAATTTATAATAAAAACAAGTCTTCTCGTCGATATTTTTTTCTCTTCAATTTTTGCCAAAAAAATTTTCAACACGAGTGCTTTATGATTCTAAGGTTAGGTGTGGAATTTCTTGTCATTGGGATTGCAATGGGCTTTCCCATATAACTAAACCCTTTCTTTTCTGAACTTTTGTAAGTGTAAGTTGGTATTTTCTTGGAAGTAAATTAAGAAACATGCTTCACATGGATTACACGAGATAGAACATATTTTCTTTGGCTTAGGTGCTTGGTCCACGTGGGTAATCTTTTAGCCAAAACCACTTAGGAATCATCCTTTGACCTCATACCTAACATCATGATGTTTGGTTGGACGGGCCACGGCCATGATGGAACATTGGAAGATGGCTTAATATATTTTAATGTCATCACTGAATTAATGCTATGTTGACTAGAAGTCGAGGTATATGATTCATTGCATATCTCGTTGCTGAAATTCTATATGATTAGATATATATATATATATATATATATAAAATAATAATGATAAGTCACTAAAATTTATTTGTAATAAACGAGGTCTATTTTGATGATGCTTAATGCAAACTTGTACGTTATAGGTAATTTTTTTGTTATTTAAATAATTTTTTATTAATCTTGTATGTCAAAATTACAACTATTTTTACAATATAATTGTGTCTCACCATTTGATTATATAGCAATAGCAATATAACTCTTTTTATTTGTTTCACATTGAACTATGTTTCATTTACAGTTTATATAGTTCTTTCTACTTGTTTTACTTTGAAGCATGTTTCATTTACATTGTATGGAATAGTCTTATGTTTTTGTGAAATTTCTAGTGTGTTTTGTTGAATCTTTTCTTAATTTTCTATTTAAGAATGTTATCTCTTTTTCTTGTTTTTTTGGGCATAGAAACATTGTCTAATATAATTATTTTATTTTTTTCTTATTTATTTGATGAATTCATTAAATTTATATTTCTACTCATTTTAGACGTTGAAAATATTTATTTAGAACCTCGAAAATGGATGTGGGCATATAATCATCCATTTATTTTTGTTGTTACATTTATGCAGTGATAAATGATGCAATTTTGCAATGTACTTTATTATCTTTTCATAATAATTTTTATTAAATTTCTAAATTATAATGTTTAACATGTAAGAGAAGAATAGCAATATGCTTGCATTGTTGGGTAATTAAATTTTTAATTTGTGATATTTAGCGCATAAGAGAAGAACGGTAATCCTCCTGAGGAGATTGATCCACTTCCTCTCATTTAATTCAAAGCTACTATTAACTGAATGGTCAAAAGGCATGTTTTTCCACCATCATGCATCCTTACCGTTGCAGTGTTTAATATTTACAAGGAAGGTGATTGCATACCACTCCATATTGATCATCATACATTTTTTTTGGTAACATATCAATTCTTGGAGAAAGCGAAAAGATATTGTAATATTTAAAAGGAAGGTGGTTGCATACCACTCCATATTGATCATCATGATTTTGTTCAACATTTTCTTGTAACATATCATCTCTTAGAGAAAGCGATAAGATATTTGGACCAGGTGAATTTGTTGGTTCCATTGCAATACCATTGTCTATTGGGTAAATTATTTACTCTCTCAAGGTCTACAATTATAATCTTTAATTATATATTTATATATAATATATATATATATAATATATATATATTTCTATTATGGTCACTTAGACTTGGTTTCTTTAAACCAACTAGTGAAAATGAGTGTTTGATGAACTATATTTATAATGTAGGCCAGTTTATATCTTAAACAGAAATGACGATGATGTAGCTAGGGTGGCATTTGCATATTGTAATCATTTCTATCTTGCGTGGAAAATCAGTCCATGATGTTCCTCTATATTTCAGTAAAGCATCACAATCATTTTGTTCTTTTGTAGATATGAAGGTATTTTCTAGGTCAATATTCGTCCGTGGATAAAATACATTTATTTATTTCAATTCTTTCTTGTCAATCATTTAGTTCTCGTGTATATATGAAGGTATTTTCTCCGTCAATACTCCTCAGTCGATAAAATTCAACTCCTCAGTCGCTTGCCTTCCTTCCTTCCTTTAAACAATTGACAACTAGTTGTTTTAACAACTAGTTGTTTTAAATTTGGTAACTTGGCAACATGGCATGACCTTAATTGATTTTATCTGGAGAAATAGGGCCCTTATGAAATGGCCTCAATTTCAATTATAATCCAGTGGTGATAAACAAAGAGAACACATAATTGTGTCAAACTTTGACTTAAATCAAACATAATTGCTATAAGTTCTTTGCAAAACAGTGGCCCAAAAATTTGAAAATTATCTTGATTTAATTCATAGATGATGGCATTCTCGTTGCAAAACATGAATTCCAATCGCAGTCTAAATTAAATGTGTTAGGTAGGAAATCTATTTTTTTCTGGAGAGTTTAGGATAAAGTCTTCTGAAATAAGCTATTACCACCAACAATCCAAAGAATCGAGAATCTTCATCAAGAATGTATAAAAATCATTTGTTGGCAATGTAAAGTCCAAGTTTTGTTGTGTTATCTGCGTTCTTTGATTTGGTATCGGGAGCAAGGTTGAGTGTTGAGAGTGTAAGGTTCTTCGGTGAGCGATCAGTTTGAGAGATCACAGAGTGTGTGACAGCAAAAGTTTGTGTGCAGTGTTTAAGGTCCCGGTTAAGGGCAAGCTAGCTGAAGGATTGAGGTTACTTGCAGTCTGTCTGCTTGTGCGTAAGAGTGTGCTCGTGCGGAGAATTGGTTTGTTAGACTCATTGGAGGGAGACAAACCACTGAGAACATCTGCGTGAAGTGTGCTTGTGTGCTGGTAAGAGAGGGCCGAAGAAACTAGGTAAATCCTCAGCGTCCAGTGTTTGGAGTTTGATGTAAATTCTATAGTGTTTTTTGACTGTGATATAGCAAGATATTTCATAATCTGTGACTCATAAATCCGCCTGTAGTTTTTTGAATCGAAATGTGGGCAAGGTTCAGTCATTGTTCAGACGTGTTTTGAAGGCTTCGTTAAATCTGCCTGTAGTTTTTTAAATCTAAGTATAGGCAAGGTTCTATCATGGCTAGAATTTGGTTATTGGATATGTTTTTGAACGTTTTGGTTTAACGGCATCCATGAGGCCGATTATGTTTAAAAATAGTTTTTTATGAATCTCAAAGGCTTTATGGTTAATGCAGAACTAAGTGAAAAGTAAATTATGGAAGTTGCTTACAATAATTAATGAAGTTACGTATCTATGGTGGTGAATGGTGGAATACACTATATATAGAAATTAATAATAAAGAAAAAGGTGTTGTTAAGGAGTAAGTAAGATGAGCAAACTAAAAAAGTGTTATTACTTGTGATTAAAGAGTCAATAAATTTATTGGTAAAGAAGATGATATTTCTTAGCCATTAAATGTTTCGGTATTTAAGGATTCATAAGTTTAGTACCATGGTTAATGTTATAGTAAAATCTTATTTATGGCACTCTGGTGAAACTATGCAAATTGGAAGTTTAAGTTTTAGACTTGGTTGGAAGCTTACAATATATGTATGATTGTGTCTCGAGCTGAAGTCAAGCTAGTGCCCCCTTAAGCCACAAATGTTGCAATTCAAGATTGGGAACAATGAGAAAACAAAGTGAAGGCGCTTTTGTGAATGTCTGTTAAAGACAACATTATTCCACACATTAGAGAGTGAAAAACATCCAAGGAGACATGGGACACTCTAAAAAATTTGCATGAGACAAAGATTACAAATCGAATATTTTATTTAAAGAGTAAGCTTATTTCAATTAAGATGGAAGAAAATGAAAATGGCATTAATTTTATTTCTAGAATTAAGGATCTAAAGGATAAATTAGGTGACATAGGTGAAACAATATCTAGTACAGACTTGGTTATTGTGACATTAAATGGAATGTTTGATGAATATCAAATGTTTATCACTGGTCTTTCAACTAGAGAGACGACTCCTATGTTTGATGAGATGGCAGGTATACTTATGCAAGAAGAAGAACGGAGAAGAAGTTTTAAACAAAAATCTCCCAATTTAGATTTAATGTTGATGGCTAAAGGGGAGCAGTCCTTCAAAGGCAAACAATGGGAGAAAAATAAAGGTAAAAAGCCATAGGTAAAATCATTTCTAGGTACACCTTCACCAAGGACAAATGCAAAATCAAGTAGAGATGGTGTGTGTTATTACTGTGGAAAACCTGGTCATTTTGCTAAAAATTGCATGAAAAGAAGGTTTGATCAATTTAAACAAAGAAGGCATTCAAGAAATTATGTTGATAGAGATGAAGGAATTAGTCATGACTTTAGCAATCTTAAATTGTTTGTGTGAAATGTTGCTCTATCAATGGAAACTAATGATGATAATGCTTGGTTTATAGATTCTGGTGCATCAATCCACACATCATGCAGAAGAGATAGGTTTGATATTTATCATGAAGTTAGTAATGACACACACATCTATTTACGAGAGAATAGGTCACATGAAATTAAATGATATGGTGATATAAGTGTTATGATGCCTAATGGACAATAAAAACAAATTGGAAATGTGGTGTATGTTCTAGGATTAAAGAAGAAATTAGTTTTAGCCTCTACTATTACAAAACAACATTTAAAAGTTGAATTTGTGAAATCACATTGCTTGGTAAAGGATGTGAAAGACAACTACAAGGTTGTTCCAAAAGGAATCAAAGTTGGAGGATTATACAAGTTGGATGAAGAATAGGCATCAAGCTTTGGCAGCAACAAACATGTCACATATAGAGCTTTTGCATCAAAGGTATGGAAACTTAGATCATAATGACCTAATATTAGTACAAAATAAATTGATGGTAGAAGGCCTTCCAAATATTAAGGGTGAATACTTTGAATGTGAAGGTTGTGCGGTAGGAAAACAACATAGGGAAGAAATTTATGTGCATGAAAATAGAAGAAAACATGAAATAGTTGAACTACTACATACTGATATATGTGGTCTAATGCAAACTAAGTCACTTGGTGGAGCATATTACTTTATTATATTTATTTATAATAGCACTAGATATACACGGGTGTATTTCATGAGAAATAAAAGTGATGTGTTTGAATAATTTAAAGAATTCAAGAGTATGGTTGAAAACCAAATAGGAAAAAGCATTAAAATCCTTCGATTAGATAAAGGTGGTGAGTACACTTCAAGACTTTTGTCAAATACTGCAAGAAAAATGGAATTATGCAACAATTTATAGTACCATATACACCTCAGATAAATGGAGTAACTGGGAGAAAGAATAGAACATTAGTTGAATGTGCTCGTAGTATGTTAAAAAGTAAAGGACTTCCTAATAGTTTTTGGGTTGAAGCCATTAATACAACTATAAATCTTAAAAATAGAAGCCCTACCAAGTATCATGAGCAAAAAATGCCATTTAAAGCATTTTATGGCTTTAAACCTAAAGCTAGTAATTTAAGGATATTTGGATGCAAGGCCTTTGCTCATATTCCTAAACACGATAGGAGAAAAATAGATGCTAAATTATCAAATGCATTTTTATTGGATATTGTACTAATCAAAAAGCATATAAAATGTATGATCCAAGTAATCACAAGATCTTTGCAAGTAGAGATGCTATATTTCATGAGCATGCAGATAAACAAATAAAAGAAGATGAACATAATGTATGGCAGCCTCCTTATGAGAACTATAAGGAAGAATAAGAAGTTGTGGAATCATCTCAATCTCAAGAAAGCATGGTCATTCGAGAAGACATGCCAAGAAGTTAAAGTCCACAAAGATGTGATGAAGGCACTCCACAGAGAAGAAGAAAAAGATAATATACTCCACAATATAATGAGCCTCTAAGAAGGTCAACATAACAAATTCAACCCCCTATCAAGTATAAGTATTATGCTTTAATGTCTCAAGTAATGACTGGTTTTTAGCCTTTAAATTATGAACAAGCTAAAAATCATAAAGAATGGATGGAAGCTATGAAAGAATAATATGACTTTATAATGAAAACCGAAACTTGGGAATTAACAGAATTACCTGAAAATAAAGTTCCTACAGGATCAAATTAGTTGTAGAAGACAAAATTTAATGCAGATAGTAGCATAGACAACTATACGGCAAGATTGGTTGCAAAAGGTTTTTCACAAAAGGAAGGTATACATTAGGAAGATATCGTTGTTCTGGTTGAAAAAATGAATACAATCAGAATAATGGTAGCATTGGCCACTAAATATGATTGGAAGCTGCATCAATTAGATGTGAAATCAAATTTTCTTAATGGGGACATAAAAGGGGAGATTTATCATGTTCAACCAGAAGGATTTGTAAAGAAGGGACAAGAACATCTTGTATGCAAGTTAAAAAAGGCTGTATATGGACTAAAACAGGCACCCAGATCCTAGTATGAGAAAATTTACAAATTCTTCTTCTAGCAAGGATTTAAGAAAAGAGAAAATGATCCTAATTTGTATGTCAAGATAGATAGAAATGGAGATATAATATTAATATCTATATATGTTTATGATATAATAATAATAGGGAGTTCTGATAAATTGATCAAGGATATAAAAATGAAGTTATCATAGGAATTTGAGATGAAAGATATTGGACAGACAGATGCACTATTGTCTATGTCTAGAAGTATGGAGGGATGATGGAAGGACTTTAATCACACAAAGAAAATATACAAATGAAGTACTAAAGATATTTTGTATGATTGGATGTAAAGCAATGAGTACTCCATTGGAACAAAATATCAAATTGAGAGGTGATGATGGAACAAAAGAGGTGAATAGAACATTGTATCGACAATTAGTGTAAAGTATGAATTATCTCACTACTACTAGACCATACATTGCTTATGTAGTAAGCATACTTAGTCAATTCATGGCTAAGCCTCATGAAATCTATTCGATAGCTGTAAAAAGAGTACTTCGATATTTAAAGGGAACTATCAATTTTGGTATTGAATATACTCATGATTGTAATTTTTAATTGATAGGTCATTTTGATTCTGACTGGCCGAAAATCCAGATGACAGGAAATTGACCACTAGATACGTGTTCAATATAGGACCGAGACCTATATCATCGAGCAGTAAGAAACAAGCAACAATTTCCTTGTCATCGAATGAAGCAGTGTATAAAGTATTATGTAGTGCCACTTGTGAATCTATTTGGCTCAGAAGGATACTTGAAGATGTTGGAGAAGTTCAACAAGAACCTACACTGATCATATGTGATAATCAAAGCACCATCAAATTCGAAAACAATCTTGTCAAAACATATAGACATACAACATCATTTTGTAAGGGAAAAAGTCCAATCAAAGGAAACTGACTTAATATATTGTAATACAAATGAGAATGTGGCTGACATATTCACTAAGCCTATTCGAAAGGCTAAATTTGAGTTTTGTAGAAGTAAGTAATGTGTTGTAGAAAATCCAGACTATGTTTTAAGCCTAGCTGAGACTTAGACTAGTAGACATGTCAATTAAGAATATGTATGTGTCTTATGTATTGTGCTATAGTGTATTTTGTGTGTTTATCTTATGGTTGGAATTAAGGGGGAGTGTTGGAAAACATTAATTCCAACAGTTGTTTGCATTAAATGTCTTAAGTAGGAAGTTTAGTTTCTTTTGGAGAGTTTAGGAGGAAGTCTTAAGAGTTCAAATAGATTCCTGAAGAATCTATTGCCACCAACAATCTAGAGAATCGAGAAACTTCATCAATCATGTATAAAAATCATTCATTGGCAATATAAAATCCAAGTTTTGCTGTGTTATCTGCATTCTCTGATTATTCTTTAATGTCATTTAATAGTTATATTTCAGAAAATTATTTTTGTGTCTTATAATTTAATTTCCTAGCACATAATTTGATCTCATAATCCATAACTTATTTTAACTATATTTACAGTAATACAGAGAAATAAGTGTCCCTTAATAATTTTCAACAATCTAAAACATAAAATAAAACTTTAAAATATGATTTAAAATATCTAGTGTAACTATAAAAATCAAAATATCGTTCAAAATTATCTTGCGAAATCATCGCATATTAGATTATTTTACAAAAACTTATTTTAAATATTTCACAAAAACTTAGAAATCCTATAGTATAAGCCATGTACAAAAATCCTCACTTATAAAACATGAAATCAATTTGTTGGTTCACAATTGAAATTTGGTTGAGATAACCAAAACCACATGTTTGTTGACTTGTTTTTTTAATTTATTTTATATAATAGCAAATTTTTATTTATATAATACCAAGAAAGAAGGGCTGATCAAAATTGGAATATAAGTTTGTCTTGAGCTAGATTTGCAAGATTTCCACTTTGTCGGACTTTTTTTTAATGTAAAACTAATATGGTAATTAATTATTCTTTTGAACAGATATAATTGAAAGTATAATTTAATTATGTGAATGTGTTTATATTAAACAAATGGACCCATCAGACATATCTTATTTAGCAAGTGATAGAATTCATGTATGTGAAATATACATAGTCATAACTTGAGGCGGGAGTCAGAGAGGAGGGAGAACATATTGACTAATCTATAATTAATAAGGGTAGTTAACATATGATTTTTTTCAATAGTTCGGTAAACAATCAACTTTAATGCATTGATTTTTAATAAAATATTTTAATATTATATTATTTATTTTTATTATTTGTTTGTATAAAAATTTTTATATTATATTATTATATAAAATATTTAACCAATTATTTATACATTTTTTGAAAATTAATTATTTATATATTTAAAAATATTAAAATTATAATAGGAAAATTATTTTTAATTATTATTTCTAAAAATCATCAAAATATAAAATTATAATAGGAAATTTATTTTTAATCATCATTTCTATAAATCATCACCACGAGCAAGGGGAATGTGGAAAAGTTTTGATGAGTTAATAGTAACATAACATTGTTTGCCTTTAATAATAGAGTCAAATAGAGACAAAATGGAGATAATACAATGGAGATAATATTATGTATGAAAAATATATTATGTTTATTATTGATTTTATTTAGATTAAATTAATTTTCGTTTTTTATTCATTTGTATCCATTATCTATGAATAAGGTATAATGGTGATTTTCTATTTTCTCAAGGATGAAATAAAATTACAATTATATGAGATTGTTTTTATAGAATTATAATATGTTATTACGAGAGTGTAGAGATTGTATTAAACTCATTTCTTTTTTCATTTTCTTGTATTTCAGTTAATTTTAATTTTATGATAACATGTTTCTATCTTCTTTTGACGCATATATAGTGACCATTTAAAATTATAATCAATTAGGTTTGATATATAGTGAAATGATATCATGTTTAATTATGCTATTTTGTGGTATAAATTGATGTGAAATTGGTACAAATGAATGTAATATTATTCATCTTAGACATGTTTTCAATTGAGATATTTGCAATATTCGAACTTTTAATTAATCAAATCAATAGAGAATCATTTTTTTAATTGAAATAAAGTTTCTTTAAATGTTTTTCCCATTAAACCATATAAACCAAAATATTTTTGAAAAAGATTTTTTCATTTTCTAACTCAAATATTATTACTTCAAAATTAGATAAATAAATAATTATAAAAACACATTGCCTTAGTGAAATAAATATATTAAAAACAAACAAATGAACAATAATAATTCAACACATTCTAATATAAAAATATAACACTAGTTTATCGCTAACTCGTATTTTACCAAAGATATAGTGCTTTTTCCCCTTGATTGTACGAAGACACCATGCCATTAAAGAATCAACAACATGCATGGTAGACAAGCAACCAAGAGTGTTTTCTCTTTATATTGATGTCTCGGATGGCCGCATGACTGGTGAGAGTATTTATCTTACTATCAAATGTCACATTATTAGTCAGCTCCCTAATCAGAAGCCTTTCAAGGTGTTGTGTTCCTTATTATTCCATATTTCTGGCACGACAAGGACTGTAACAATCGTTAAAAGATTTACTAACAATTAATTTTTTTACCACAAATATCTTTGTTTTACCAAAATTTATCCAAAATTTCCATGGGCATATTTGCTTCACTAAACATTTATCCAAAATCTTGGTTTCTACATCTTAGTGAAAGCTTCACGTCGATCGAGGAACCATGAGATAGGAATGGTTTTCCTTATCCAAAGTATGAAAGGAACTAAACGCTTTCGAAAGTCATATCCAAGCTTTCTAAATCAAAGACTTGAAGTAATCGTAATTTCAAAGTTGGCATTAAATCTCAAGCATCTCAAGCATTAAATGTTTGAGATGTATTTCATTACATGGTCGCTACTTCTAACAGCTTTCCATTTCTTTCGACAATAATTCTTTTCACCTGCCAAAGACTCCATAATTCTAGCCATCTCCCAACAACTCCGGGCACTTGCGACAAAGACGTTGATTTTTACCATAGAAGAGAGAACATCGAAAATATTTGCATTGTGTAGGTGCCCAAGGAGTAGTTCAACATCCGCCCCTTCTTGGGGATAAGGCTATAAAACCTGCCCAAGGAGTAGTACGACCCTTCTTGGGGAGAAGGCTATAAAACCTGTAGATAGAGATGCCTCTATCAAGGAGAAGAACCCTGCAGATGTTTTGTAGATACATATGGAGAAGGTTGTGTAGGTTTCCATGGAGCTCACCCTACCCAGAGGCTACCCCTACCACCTCCCTTCCCATAACATAAAGAACTATTAGTTCTGCAAGCACCGAAGGAGAAGTTGTAAAGAAGCTCTTTCAGGTAGAATAAGCGAACAATGACCTTGCAAATGGGTATAAAAAAATAGGCTATTCATTCAATTTGGGTAATAGAAACTTACCAGAACAAGAACAAAAGGCAGATGTGTAGGGAGAAAAGTTCAAGAAGATTTGTTTATACTATTTCCAGACATGTAAAGTAAAAAAGCAACAATTGAGTAGAGAAATGGCTTACAATGTTATCGGTGGTATACTTGAGCAGCCTGGAGGAAACTGTGGTGCCACAAATATGAGAAATCCAGTAGAAAACACTTCTTGAAAGTGTAACATGCCCTCCATCTAGTCTAGCGAAGGTCTTCCTTAGGTCCCATTTTTAACTTGATAGTCAAAGGTCTCCTTCAGGTCCCATTTTAACTTGACAGCCTCATATTATTAACACAGTCTTAGCTACTTCCTCTACATTAACAAGACTACATGTGTTGTTGCTAACCTTGGATAGCTATGGATGATGCTTGTATCAGTGGCAAATCAAGATTTGTGAGAATTTATTATGGGTTTGATACGAAAAACCTTGCCCTTTATCCAACATTCACCTTCACCATGCATATTGGTATAAGATGATTTCAAGAAAATTTATTAAATCTTAAATTCATGAAATTTTTTCTCATAAGAATTCTTGTTTACTTATCTCCAACATTTTATTAAATCTTAAATTCCTTAAATCTTTTCTCATAAGGATAGTCTTGTTTACTTATCTCCAACATTCATATCTCCAACATTCACTTTGTATGTTTATATAAGATAATCCAAAAATAATGAAAGACAAAATTCATCAAGTTTATTAGTACTGCAAAGTGAAAAAACATATAAGTAAAATCTAATAACATAAATAATGAAATTTCAAATATGAAGTTCAACACACAATGAGACATTAGATATTAAAAGTAGGTTTAAAGTGATCTCCACAACTTAATCATTGTTCTTAATGGATCTAGTGTATTTAACAATAAGTGCGTTATTATCCTTTGGTCGGTAACAACAAAAAAACCCTCTAATTTAATTCTATGACATCTTCTATTTTATATTTAGACACAATAGCTATAATAATTACTATTTATCAACAAAAATACAAAAAAATTAAAAACGAGTTTAAAATTTTTTATAGAAACTTAATACATATATATATAAATAATATATATATATATATAATATTATATAAAAAGAAACTCTCTACTGAATTCTACAATCTTATACTTTGAATTGGACACAATAGCTATCTTATATTTGAATTGGAACATAATAGGTATAATAATTACTATCATCAAAACAAAAACAAAAGTAAAAAGAAAAAATGAGTTTTATATTTTTAAAGAACTGTATATTTTTAATAAAAAATTATTATTATTTAAATGCAATTTTTTAATATAAAAATTACATCAAATCATAGAAAAAACTATTGTTTTTCATTATTCAAATTATTATATATTTTAGATAAAAAAACTATTATTTTTTCATTATTACCAAAATTTCCATTAATTCCACCCTTATTTTTTAATATAAATTTAAAAAAACAAAAACACTTTTAAATAGAAAACTATGATTCACCAAACATATCCGTATCGTATCAGCATAAAGATATTTTCCCACGAATCGAATAGTACTGGCTAATTTTCCAATTTTTATGTCTATTATGAGTGAACTTGGTAACTATGCTTTATATTTCCCAATGCAAAGAGGAAAGGGTCTAGGACGCTCTGAGCTCGACCAGAGATAGAATTTGATTGGTAAATTGTCTATTATAAGGTGATTTGCTCATCAAATAGAATCAACTTTTTTTTATATAACTATCAACATCTTTTTGTTGAAATGACTAAAACTGATACTAAAATTGTCTTTGACAAGTGATTCAAATTTGAAATTTCTACCCTCCACTCAACCAATTTGAAATTTCTACCCTACACTCAACTGATGCATTAGCGAACAATAACAGCAATAATCTGAAAACAATGGCCAAATGTAACGGGTCATCGACTATGGAGTCTAGCAAGTATAATGGAGTCCAAAGGAGCCTCACTCGGTGAAAAAGCCATGTGAACCTATGATTTGGCCGTCATTGCTTCCAATGATCTTCAGAGCTAAATGAAGGAAGGACCCATTGGGCCGCGACTGCTGGGCACGTAGCCAACATGAGAAATTTTTTTACATAGTAATGTTTTTCCTTTCCAAACTGAAGGCTCTAGATTAGCGGTCGGTCCCCGAAATAATATCTAAACATCTATGATCCATATCTAGCATGAAGTCATCCTTAGCTATCTCTCAGCTGCCATACGTCTGGATTCATGTCGAGCCACTGATATCATAGGCCCCATTGTATCGTGTATAATCCCAGGTATCTTAGTTGGGCCATAGTTTTCCCCTCTCCTTTCCCAGCGCAGCTCCACGCCATGGAAGGATGCTTTCTCATTCTGATGTTTTTTCTCTATTAACCCAGAGAAGCCTATACATGTATCAGTTCTATCATATTGTAGTTCTAGCTGCCCCTTTTCTGAACCCGTACGTTTTCGTGCTTGTTTCAGCTTTTCTATCATTATAGTTTTTGCATTTTTTCCTGTCTATCTAGCCTTCAGTCTCTGTTAAGCAAGTTCTTGTCCACCCCCTATCGGAGTGTTTTTGAGGGTAAGCTTAAGTTTTTGTGGAAGGTTCACAGCTAAAAAAGCGTGTGTAGGCGGCGGTCGCTTGGGTCCGTTTTGGCTTCCTCGGTGGTTTCTTGCAGATTCAGAGGTTAGTTTTGGTTATGTTCTCATATCTATGTGTTTTTTTCTTGAGTATTATTAGAGATTGTAATATTAAGGAAAAAATTGTTTGTTTCTAGTTTTTCTTCTCTTTCTCCATAATTGGGTGGAAGTATAGGCACCCGTATATGTCTCTATGTCTGGTTTTCATCTTTTTATCGAACTTTAAGGAGTTTTCAAATAATCTTGCATCGTTCTCGAACCCTTTTGCTAAGATATCAAATATCTGTGCGATATCTAGGCCATGTTCAGAGTTTATATTCAGAATAGGGAATTGGTGGTGCAAATGTAACCCATGTTATTGTTGCTACATTTTTTTGTTGAGTCATACCTGAAATATAGTTATTGTTTTCATTTTATGTTTTTTATTATTATCTGGGTGTGAGTCTTTCAGCGGGCCCGAACATCCTGGTTTTTCTGAGGGTTGAAATCCCTCTGTTTCAATTTTTCCAGAATGGCCCGGAGAAGTGACGTAGGCTAAAGTACGATATCTCATGGGAAGTCTATTTAAATCGTCACCGCTATTCTCATTTTATCCGGTATCTTATCTTTTTCTGGAAGTAGTTTTATCCCCTAATAAATT
The DNA here is from genome assembly GCA_000404065.3 of Pinus taeda. Taxonomy (NCBI): domain Eukaryota; kingdom Viridiplantae; phylum Streptophyta; class Pinopsida; order Pinales; family Pinaceae; genus Pinus; species Pinus taeda. The sequence continues at coordinate 5,973 of APFE031307935.1, read as the reverse complement.
TATGTTAGTTAAGAGTACTTCATAAAATGTTTAATATTCAAAAAGGTCGATTACATCTTTTTGTATCTTAGATCCTGTCAGCATTCATGGGAATTTTCTGTATATCCTGTCCATCCCTAACCTTATCTGGATCGTACTTGGATCTGTCTGTGTTTATTTAAAGCTGGTCACCTCATTTTTTTTCGCGCTTTTGGACATTCTTTCATCACCTGTCTATTCATCTGACATCTCCTTTGATTTCTCTTGGTCTCATGGAGATATTATTTGACGTATCTGCCATGTCCGCTATGGTGCGGGCCACCATTGATGTGGAATCAATCCATAGGAGATCAAACACTCTGTGTGACTAGCAATCCTCTCTAGTCGAGTTATTAAACCCTCATTCCACTCAATTTTCTCCTGATCAAAAAGGTGGCAGACAAGATATTCTACGACATAAACTTAATCAATGTCCCATAAAGACTATTCCGCCACCCTCGGCTATTACTTTGGATAGTGTCTTTCTCTTAGATCGAATAACCAGCCTCTAAAATAGAGCGCTCGTAGGTCATTGGCATTTTCCTATCATGGATGATGCTCAGATGAGAAATTGGCTTGGTTCTAAATGGAATTCCTTATTCGGATATATTCCCACGATAGTCAGACTCATGAAGCATTGGTATAGTTTTCATTTCTTAAATGTACAAGATCTGGAAACAATCCGGGACCTTCCATGGGTTCACGGCAAAAGCTTCCTCGCTCTCCACAAATGGTATATTGGTTATAATTTGTTGCATAACACCCCATCAAACAACCTCATCTGGGCTAAGTTACCTAGTCTCTCCATCGAATTATGGATGAAGGAGATGCTGACAGACATAGGAAATGCTATAGGGAAATTTGTCTTTGTGGACCCAAAGTGTCTCAACGCTAAGGATAAAAGGGTGGCATGGATTCTAATTGAAAATGAATATAGAGGAGGATTTCCAGAACACGTTGATCTTTTCTAGGGAGATTTAAATATTCAATAGAGGGTTGATTTCTGGGGAGTTCATTTTCGATGCTTTTCTTGTCATAAAACTAGGCATTTAAAAAGGAATTGTCCTTGTCATCCAGAAGGAAGATTCAAAGAGAAGGAATTCTATGATAAATCCTCCAAAAAATTCTTAGACATAGAGTAGAGAAAGATTGGGGGCATAAGGAATCAATCCATTGGGAGATCTTCTCATACAGGTAAGTCCCTTTTATCCTCTCCTCTTGGTTTGTCTCCCTATTTGTCTAGAAGCCTATACATGAAGGCTGGCCCATCCTTGGAGCGTTTTCCCTGGAAATCATATTCCCCTAACAGGGATTTTATTGTGCATCCTTCCTCTCCGAAAAATCAATCTCATAAGGATATCTCTTTCACAGATAATGCCCCCCGAAAATATGTTTCCCCACCAGGAGAACGGAATTCTTTCTCTCTAATCCTATTCCTCTCAAAAATTCCCTTAGTAAAGAAATTTGATCTCCCTTACCAATTCCTCATCCTTACTTTGATATCCCACCTACTTCTCACATCACTTATATCCCATCATCCTCTCCACCACTTATTAAAGTTTCATCTGTTGTAAAAGGGAAAGTGCCTTGCATCTCAATCACCCCTCAAAATTCGCCTATTTGATCTCCGTCAAACTCTATGGGAACTGATCTAGACCTACTTCTATGGAACAAATCCCTTGAACGTCAACCTCTCACTATTCACAAACCTCATAAGGCTTCCTCTCCTCTCATTAGTCCTACTTCTGGCAGGAATATAACTATTAGAAGGAAGCAGAACAGAGGAAGTAGGCATTTCAGAGGAAGGAAGGATAACTCCCTGAAAGAATTTCAAGACCTCTCCCTTATAGACATTCCTATCATTAATCTTGCTATCAGTGGGCCTCTTAGAGCAAGCCAGCTTGGAGAAAAGTCTTCATGACTCAAATCCTATCTATGAATAGTAGGGGTCTAGGGGTGGACCCAAAATTCTTGGCCCTAAAGGATTTGTTTATCTCTTCTCACTTTAAGATTCTCCTCATTCAGGAGACAATGCATGGAAGGCCTGAAACCATATCTTATTTTAGGCGTATGTTTCCCACATGGCTCATTGCTGCGACAGAGGCAAATGGTCAATCTAGGGGTCTTGTTGTCCTTTGGGACCCAGTATGGATTTAAGCAAAGGCATTCAGATGTTTTGCCGGCATTTTGCTTCTAGCAAAATTTCGTGGCATTGCTGGTTCTATTCATATTTTGAATGTTTACGCTCCATATAGGGATCATTTTTCTTACCGGAATCGTTTCTTATCTTCAGAGCTAATGGAAATCGATTCTTTTATAATAGCTAGTGATATGAATTATACTTTGAGTAAAGATGAAGTCTGTGGTAGAGACCGGAAAATTGACCCTTTGGCCGCAACCATAAAAGAGACTATTGTCCAAGATAACTTTGTTGATATATGTCCCTCTCAGATGGACCCTACTTGGGATAACGGGAGATCTGAGGCTGCTTATCTAGAAAAAATACTAGATCGCTTTATTATCCATGACAGTTTGTTGGATCGACTGGGAGTTCCAATCTCTATCATTATTAAGTGTTTCATCTCTCATCATAGACCTATTTCCCTCCAATGGAAAAATCATGGAATCGGGATGGGTTATCCCTTTAGATTGAACAAAGTGTGGCTAGAGGATGCTAAATTTAACAATCTTGTTCAGGAATCATGGCATAGTTCCTCTCCTCAAGACCTATCTTCCCCTGCCCAATCCTTCCTGTGTCGTCTTGGTTCCCTTAGGAAAAGGGTAAAATATTGGCAAACCGAAAAGAGATACTCTAATAGGAAAGCTCTTGAAGATATGAAAAAGGAGCTGGATAGGATTGCTGTGAGATTGATTGAGAATAACATTCCTTTCGAATTCCATTGTTATATAAAGGAATTGGAAAGAAGAAAGAACAACCTTCTTGCCATAGAAGAAGCTACTTGGAGATTGAAAAGCAGAGCAATTTGGTTAAAGCAGGGTGACAGGAACACAAATTTTTTTCATAGATATGCAAACAAAAGGTGTGAAACAAATGCTATATGGGAGATAAAAGATGAGGAGGGTAAGCTGGTTCTTTATCAAGAAGACATCACCAAAGAGGAAGTAATTTTTTTTCAGAAATCATACAAAAGGAATGGGAATTATGGGATTTAGGACATTCTCTGGGGAATTGACCTATTCCCATCCATGTTTTATGAGGAACAAAATGATCATTTTTCTGATCCTGTTATCGAGGAGGAGCTCCTGATGGTCATGAATTCTTTTAAAAAAGATAAAAGTCAGGGTCCTTATGGATGGATGATAGACTTTTTCCTACATTTATTTGATATGATAAAGAAAGACCTTCTAGATATGGTAGAGGAAACAAGAACTATGGGAAAAATACACCATATCATCTCTTCTACTTATATTTCCCTTATACCCAAAAATAAGGACGCTGCCTCATTCTTGGACTACAGACCTATATCTATGTGCAATACCATTTATAAAATAATATCCAAGATCATAGAGGGCAGAATTAGAGGAACGTTATCCAGATTCTTGACTCAGGAACAACATGGTTTCCTTTTGGGAAGGAACATTATTGAGGTAGTTGCAATTACTCAGGAAAGCCTGCAAACTCTTCACTCAAAAAAAATGGAGACAACGATTCTGAAAATAGACCTTAAGAAGGCCTATGACTGCCTTGACTGGGGTTTTCTAAGATGTCTTCTTATTAAAATCAGTCTAAATTATCATTGTACAAATTGAATAATGGCTTGCGTTGAAAATGTAAATTATGTTGTTTTAATCAATGCAGTCCCATCTACTTTCTTCTCAGCTGCCAGGGATCTGAGACAGGGGTGTTCTCTACCCCTCCTTTGTTTATTCTAATGATGGAATCATTAAGTCTTCACATCAAAAGGGTTGTCATGGAGAATAGATGTCATCCTTTGATGATCAGTAGGAGAAATTTCATTTCTCATAACTTATTTGTGGATAATATCTTGATTTTTGGAATGCTCTATCAGTGCTCCTGGAATTGTGTACATGGAATTCTGGAAAAGTTCCAAAGAGCTACATGTCTCGTTATAAATAACATTAAATCCTCCTTCTATCCTGGGGATTTTAATATGGAAAATATTGAATATCTGGTTCAACTTTTCAACATTGAAGCAAATCCCATAAAGGATTGCATGAAATATGTTGGGTTTCATCTTAAACCAATGGGATATTCAAAAACTGACTGCCTGTGGATCTTTGAACATTATTTCAGAAGGATAGCAGGATGGGAATATAAGTGTCTCTCCATGGCAGGAAGGGTGGTTGTAGCACAATATGTGCTGGTTCAACCATCAATGTATTGGGCCCATCTATTTTACTTCCCAATGATTGTTATCCTTTTGCTGAACAAATTGACAACAACTTCTATTTTGGGAGGAAATAAGGAGAGAAGAAAATACCATTTGTCAAAACTATCAAATCTTACTCTCCCAAAGAATATTGGGGGATGGGGAATCATGAACCTCTGGAAATTTGGGTTGGCTTTGCTATGCAAGTTATGGCGAGGTGTTTTTGGGGATAGCATATGGAGCAGATCCATAAAGAAGAAGCATATGGGAAATAGAGATATCTCTTAGTGGTACAGGAAAGGGATGATAGGGTATTCTCAAGGATCAGCTATTTGGAAGAGTTTTCGCAAAATAGAATCATTTTTCCTTAAAAACCTTACTTGGAGCTTCCAAAAAGGCAAGATGTTAATCATATGTTTTGACCCTATAGCGAGTGGAGAAGATGATGTTACTTTTTCATAGTAGTTAGCAGAGGATGTCCTCATCTGGAAGGGGAATAGTGGAAAGGGGAATGTTTGTGTAAAAGACATCTACTTATCCCTTGCTAAGATCCACATATCTCAATCTAATAACATTTTCTCCTTTTCATTGTGGAAAACTAGGAGTCCCTATAAAATTACCATTTTCTCTTGGCTTGTTTTTCATAATAAAAATCTAACATGGGAGAATCTACAAAAGAGGAATTGGTCTAGTCCTGGAATCTAATTAATATGCAAAGGAGAGGGAGAGAACAACACCCACATATTCTTGAATTGTGTTCACACCCTCAAGCTTTGGAGGAATCCTGCGTCTTTTTTTGGGTTCAATTTTGTTATGTATCCTTCACTAAAAGAAGCTTTTGTATGGTGGAGTAATGAGAAAGAAATTTGGAGACCTCTTCCATAATTAGTCTTTTGGTCTATTTGGAAATGGAGCAATAAGGCTTTATTTTGAAACAGTAAGGAAGATTTTAAATCTGTTTTTGAGAACATTATTGCCCTTTTGAACTCTCTTCCTCCCATGATCTCTCAGCATAAAAAGGAAAAATCAAAGGAATAAAAATCGTTAAGAGATTCTTCAGCGTAAATCACATAAGAATTCATTCGTCGATGCATTTCGAACCAACCAGTGTGGTTCATCGTCAGGACAAGTTGAAGAAACAAATCTAGCTTAGCTTCTTAAATAGTCTGAGCAGAGACTCCAACGGCTAAATTAATGGCTAATTTTGACCAAAGGACCCAGGTCAAATTTCTATTCATTAATTTAATATTATTATTATTTTAATATTATTATTATTGGAAATAAGTAAATTTATTATATTATTTTATTCTAATTTATGGAGAAAAGGTAAATTAGGTAAAGATATATAAATTAAAATTTTTGGCTAGTTAAAAATTAATTCATTAATTTAACATTATTATATATATAATATAATATATAATATATATATTCTACTTAAAATAAAATAGCATTAGGTTGTTAAGATAAAAGAATAAAATAATCTTAATGGTAATACATATTACTATTATTTACTATTTTATAAAGGAAATAAGTTAAATTATATGAATAAAATAAATTAATGGTTAGATTGAAAAGTAATTTAATTAATTATTTAAATTGTTAA